>CAUHTR010007743.1:0-36875 GCA_959609185.1 Schmidtea polychroa
TTTTTAATCTTGATAGTCAATCTGCATTCGAGTGTTCTTCGCTATTATAGTAAGAGGCGGTATTATGTAATATATTTCTCAAGAATTGTTCTCTTGGAGATTGTTCTCAAAAGCAAAACCAGCAAAAATCACGAATATTGGAAAAAAGTGCACAAATCAGCACCACTCATACACGAAACAAAATACAAAATGTCACAAGATGCGTTCAAATATACATTGCAAAGATTAGCCGTAGAGACTCTTTATATCAAAAAACTTAAACCGTCCATCAACATTCAACTAAATTTAAAAAAATCCCTGAGACATTTATTTGAATTAGAATTTAAGTTTAAATTTAGGTTTGAATTTGGATTTAAATTTTAAAATTAAAAAACGCTTTTTATAAAATAAAATATAAAAAATAGGAAATATTATTTGGGTAATTAAAATATAATTAAACCAATAAATTTATTATAAAATATGAAATAAATTTATTTTTCCCTAACAATAATTGGTAAATGCAATAATGATCAAATTCACTTGAAAAAAGCAGTGCCTAAAATTCGTGAGTATCAAAAACCGATATATTATTGATTTATAGTCTTCAAGCTCTGTTTTTAATAAATTCAATGGAAAAAATAATCAGTGGTGAAATTGGAAAAATTTAATTTACTTATTTAAAATTCTAGACCAGGGATGGCGAACCTTTTTTTGACTGCGTGCCAATAAAAATTATTTTTATAAAATGAAAATACATGCGTGCCTATAAAAATTATTTTTATAAAAAGAAAATACATGCGTTATGAAAAATTACATATACATTGATTTCTATAATTACTTTACATAATTTTCAATGAGATTTTTGTTATTGAATAGTTTTCGATAATTCACCAATATCCGGATGATAGTTTGACAATTTTAATGAAATACAAGCCTCGCCACATTCGTCGGTAAGCCTATTTCGTACATCAGATTTTATGTTATTCATTATCGAAAATAAGCTTTCACAGCTATACGTTGATGAAAATATTGTAAGAATAGCTAAAGATAATTTCTTCATCGCATTAAATGTCTCTGGAAGCAAACACCATGTCTTCAACAAAATATTATTCATGTTTTCATATTCTTCTTCTTTTAATCTTTTTTTTCATTATTTTCTATTTCATGTTTCACCTCTATGAATTTATGTTTCCAAATTGAACTTGATTGAAACTCGGCCAACTGCATTTCAAAATTCACCAACTTTAAACATTCTAACTGATCTATTTTAGAAGTTTCCAAATCGAACTTGTCTGGATATTTAATAACGTTAATTAACGGTGCAAATATTTTGAAATCTTCAAATCTCTTAACAAAATTGTCTTGTATGCCAATTATAACTTGGCTATAAAAATTTACATTAATTTCATAGACACCATGCATGGAAAATTTTTGAATATGATCTTTCAAAAATGAAAAATACTTAAAAGTTTTGTTGTCAAAATCGCGTTTAAATATTACTAATTTGACTTCAAAACTTTTAATAATATCGAACATCACATCAATTGATTTTCCGGGGCCTTGCAATTCAATATTTAATTCATTTAAATGGTTGGAAATATCAGTCAGAAACATTAATTTGGTAATCATTCCATATTTATCAGTCCACCAATCTTGAAACGATCTGTTAGAGTTGGACTCTGTTCTCATTTTCTTATTTTCTGACATTCAAAAGTTGAAATATGTATATTATTTATTTATAATTAAAATCGTTAATGAATTACTCTTTTAAATCAATTATATTATTTGTCCTCAAAAAATATAAATGTATTTTTTCTATAAGCAAAAAATAATATAGTAAAATAAGATAACAAAACTTTCTATCGCACTTACAAAGTATCAACTGTCCTGAATTAGTGAATATGAAATGAATTCTGCAAATATCCATATTCATATGTATATATTTGAAAATCCAAAGCATACTATGTTCAAATAAAAACAATAACCGTCTAAAAATTGATAACACATTTTTTATATTTAAAACCACGTGTACATATTTGTACATACACAAATAATATAATTACATATCTTATAACGTTGAAATAAAATCACCAGAAATCTGTGAAAACTCTTAATTTTGTTTTTTAAATATCATATTTTTGCATTGAATTTGAATTGAGTTCACAATTTTTTTCAAAATCGATAAAGGATTTTGTGTTAGTTAGTGTATGAAAAACGAAAGATATTATACGTGCCAATGAAAGTTTATCTGCGTGCCACTTTGAGCACGCGTGCCACAGGTTCGCCATCCCTGTTCTAGACCAATGATTACTTAATTTTTAAACTTTTAAAAATAATATATTATTTTAATTATAATTTTTAAAAAATGAAATGTTTTTATTAAATAAAATTTTTTTTTTATATAATTAATAAAATTAATAAATTTCTTTAAAATCCTTAATTTATATAGGTATTAATATCCCACCTGATGATGAACGGAAAACTGTCAAAATATATCGTGAAAAGAATGTTTGATTGGCGTTTTCTTATAATTAAATCATTGCCGTGTATTTTTAACTATTTATTTAAAATTTAACCTTAATTTACCTATTTATCTTAATTAACTTAGCCATAATTTACTTTAATTCAATTTTTAGACCCTAGATTTACTTTAATATAAAATTTGAGACCATAATTTACTTGAATTTAAAAATTTGGACCATAATTTACCTATTTATCATTAAATTACCATGCTTTTTTATTATAGACCTCTTTTTGCATTGAAAATCCCAGGATCAAGGAGATCCACTCTAATTATACTTAAAAATATTCATGTTTTTAGTGATAGTTGAATTTTGTATTGAAAATCCCAGGATCAAGTATACCTTTCTATAGACCTTTTTTTGTATTGAAATTCCCAGAAAAAAATAATTGTGGCCCTCTGGAACAATTACGTAACCGTTGAGCAAAACAACATTACTGGAACACCCCCCCATGGGTGGGTTTGTCCAGAGGCCTATTATCTACTCACTCATGAATCGAAGGTCAGATTTCCATCGTCGATTACAAAAGCTCATTGGCTGTCCGAATTGGCACCAGTTGTGTAGTAATCCAAGTTAATAAATGTCTAATTCTCCTGTCTTTGTTATGGTAACAGTAAATAGATTTTTCTGATTTCAGTCGTGTAAATTACAATCGATGAATTATTTCTCTCCTTCCAAGTAAAATGTATCATTAGTTACTTTAGACGTAAGCCTTTTATCGGCAGTCATATTCTCCAAGGAATGTGTGACGCGAACAGTCGGATGAAGCCAGCTCACCTCTACCCACCTACAGTACATTATTCTAAATAGTCATACTCGGCGTTTTAGGCTTTACCCCGATAGGTAAAACCCCTAGAACGCCAACAAAATTTTCCGTCGTAATTTAGAAAGTCAGTGTGTAAAATTAAATTTTCTATAAATTTGACGTGAAAATTTTTTTATTTTTACATTTTAAGAACATTTTCAATTTAAAATAAAATTTTAATAAATACTTTATAAAATTTATCTGGTTCTCGTTCTTCTGTAATTTCATCAGATTCTTGAATAAATGAAGATAAATTATATTACATTGTAATAACGAAGGTAACCGAATTCACTGATATTTTTTCCTGTTGATTTCAACAATCGTCTCAACCAAATTGTACTACAAAATCTACCAGCTTCATTAAGCCGCTGGCAAGTGGACATAACTGACAAAATTGATTTAATGTCAAGATATTCAAGAATTCTATGCTAAATGAATAAAAAATAAATACCATTTCTTAAAAAATCTAACAAGAATTTCGTAAGGAAGAACCTGCAAAAAACTATGTGTTGGAATGAAATTACCTAAATTTCATTGTTCATTATAAAACAATAAAGTAAAAAAAAGAAACTTAAACAAATATCGATTCGAAGAGGAACTGCAACTGAGTTTTTGAATGAATTTGAAAATTGCGATAAATTTTTATACACAAAATCTGCTTTGTTAATAGCATTTCCTATATAATTAAATCCATAAATATTAAACGCAGAGTTACAATTCGGTATAATAAAATTTCTAATAACCATTTCAGGAGATAAGAAAATCAGGAAAGATTGTTTTTGAAAAGTATTTATAAACACCATTCAAATTTACGGAGTCATAAGAAAAAATCAACCAATTTTTATTTATTATATTTTTTAAAAATTATTAAATTAATTTCTTATTTAAAAAATTTTTTTATTTATTAAAAATTTTTAAAATTTTATTGAAAATTAAAATTAAAATAAAATAAATACCATTTAAAATTTCAAAATGATTTTTTACCTTTACCTTTGAACAAAATATCTATAAACAAGGTCTGCCTATAGGGTTCTAGCATATCAGGACTGCTAGCAATCATATTTATGGATAACCTCGAACAACAGACACTGAGGACCATACAACCCATCGGTTTCTATGTAAGATATGTAGATGATATCTTCATCACGACCAAAAGCAGAAAAGAAGCAGAGGAAATTATTTCATACATTCAATGCGGCTCACCGAGATATTAAGTTCGAAATCGAATATCCGGAAGAAGATGGATCCCTAAATTTATTGGATTTGAGAATTAAAATAGAAGCAAATACTCCAACATACGGGTTCTACAGAAAACCAGCTCGCAAAGAAATATTTATGCACCAAAGATCAGCGCTTCAATACTTACAGAAAGTACATGTCATAAGAAACGAAGAATAGCCAATCGATGCATGGAAAAAAACGAAAACTTTAAAGAACAATCAAATTTCAATAAAATCCTACACAGAAACGGATACCAAGGTGAGGACATTGAAAGAATGAATTCTACTACAAAAAGATCTAGGGAATTAACACAAAAGAATCAGAAATATTTCTATCTGAATATCCCATTCATCAGTGACAGACTCATCTTCAAGATCCTGAAAGAACTTAAACGTACCGGTCTTCCAATTCGGATAGCACATAAATCTTGGACACTGAGAAGGGCTCTGGCAGGCAACATGAATAGAGAAAACAATTGCACAATGAAAAACTGCCAGACACCGAAAGATATGTGCTTTGGAAAAAACATCGTCTTTTGCGTCACGTGCAATGTATGCAATGAAATCTCCATTGGAAGTACACTCAGGACCTTGCACCAAAGAGTTAAAGAACATCTAGATCCTGGTGGAACATTCCTCGTTGGGCAGACATCTCCGGCAGTGTCAGCCAACAGAGGAAAGAAAAATATTTCAATCAAAATCATAGCTAATGGAAACATCCAAAAGAAAAATGTCAGATTCAAAGAAGCAATTCTCATCATAAACAGACAGCAAGAAATCAATGAAATCATGAATTTGATCTGTTGTCATTGACCTTGAGAATAACTGACAATATATAAAGAAATTAAAAAAAAATAGGGTTTGAAAATCAAAATTGACACATTCATTGAAATATTTAAATATAAGTGGTTATTGGAGGCTTTATTTAGAATATTTTGAAATATTTTATTAGGCTTCTAGAAGCTAATTATAGAAGCTGTATAAAAAAATTTAAAAATTTTTAGTTGATGTCATTTTGGAATTTTAAATGTAAAAATTTTAGAAGTTTTAATTAAAAAATTCATTATATTTACAACCATTGAGAATTAAAAGAAAGGAAATAAAAGAAAGATTGAAAGGTATTTTGGGGAAGAACATTGCTAAATTCCAGGAGATTGACAAGGACTATCTTATAGTCGAAAATTTTTTCATTAAATACATTATTTGCAGCAAAAGGCTTAAATTATCATTTTATATTAATAATAATAATAATAATAATAATAATAATAATAATAATAATAATAATAATAATAATAATAATAATAATAATAATAATAATAATAATAATAATAATAATAATAATAATAATAATTATAATAATAATAATAATATAGTATTAATTTAAAAATTATTATTTTTGATAAAAAAGGGGGAATCAACTATTTTAGCCATTTTAGAAATGGATTTCAAGTAATTTTTATAATTTAAAGTAAACTTTAAGGCTTGGATTTTGATCTATATAGAAATTAGATCATTATTCAAACTCTTAAATATTACTTTTTATCAACATTTTTTATTTATAATTAATTATTTATAATTAAATTTCAGGGTTTTTTAGGATTTTTTTTATGAATATATTTAGGAATTTTTTCGATATAATCTAAGTCAGATATATTTTTAACTATAAATAAATAAAGTAATCGCCAAACACAATTCTCATTTCTTCCAAAGATGCATAAAAATTGGATTCTACGAAATCCAAAAAATTATTTCTCTGTTTTTCTGAAATAATTTGTCTTTTGCTACCTCTTTCCCGCTTGCAAATTTCTCCATATTTTTTATATCTGTAAATTATTGTTCTAATCAATTGTTTGATGATTCCAATATCCTCCAAATTCTTCGTAATTTTCAACATTTATAAAGCATTAATTAGTCGAAATTTGTCGTTTTATTAAAAAACTAATATTAAATTTATTAAAAATTCGAAGATAAATTTTACGAAAAAATGTCTTTATTATCTATACAACTCAGGATTGAGTTTTGAAATTTTCGTCAAAGATTTTTTCGGTCATTTTTTTCTAAAAATTTTTGTAAATGATTTATTAATGTCTTTATTCATTACAACGATTCTACATATCGAAATTTTTCATGCATTTTTTACTATGTGTTGTATTTGTGTGTCAGTTTATTTTTTCTACCACTTTTTTCACTTACTATATTAAATGCGTTTGTTCATTGCAAGTTGCAACGCTAAAAATCAACACAAAGGTAAGTTTGTATGTTTATATAATATACACTTATTCATTTTTATACATTATAGATGAGTTTGTTCACAGAAAACGGTTGTATAAAAGGAAATAATGTGGTTTTTGTGCGTTTTTTTATTGAAGTAGACCCGCAAGTGGTTTATTTTTTACTATAATAATATTAAAAAATTATATTTCGAGCCATGAAAAAATAAAATTGATCCGCGTACAAAGAATAGATAGATTTTTGGTCCGCAGTACGTTTTGGGTTGAGTAACACTGTACTAGACAGAACCTTGACTTTAAAATTTCAGAAATTAAGTAATTTACCAAGCTACCAAACTAAAATATTTGTCATATCCTTTATTAATTCCTTTCTCTTTATTTATAAATTGCTTCAGAATCAAGCGTAAATTAGCACCCCACTCGAAAATAAACGTGTTATGCTTTTTCGACTACGTTTCATGCTGAATTCTGTTCTAGGTAACAATTAATGTCAGTTTTTTCTCATCAACTATAAAATATTTTACTGGTCCTCTAACCCGTTCGGTTAACCCGTTCAATTGGTGCTGGTTAAATGAACTGAATTTCTGTTTCATATCAACCTCATCAATGTTCATCATCAATGTTCATCATCAATGTTCATCATTAATATCCATAATTAATATTCATCGACATTGTATGAAGGAGTTGTATGTATTGTTGTATAAATTGTATGAAGGAGTTTAACATAAAGAGGCACCATATTACAACACATCCGGAATATGAGAATATTGTGGGCATATCACGGGAAGAAAAGATCAATTGCTTTAAACGTTGTATTATTGCTCAGCAAAAGATTTTTAAAAAATTACATAAAGAATCAGAAGTCGTTTCTGAAATTAGCTACGATTTGTCATTGTTGATCGCTAAAACAAGTCGGCCTTTCACTGAAGGAGAATTTATTAAACAGTGCTTATTAACAGTGGGAAAAAAAATTTCTCCTGAAATAACAAAAAAGGTTGAAAATATATCTTTGAGCAGAACAATAGTTGGTTAGGTTAAGACGCGGAAAACATTACAAAGATTTTCTGATTTGTTGGAAGAAATTGAAGTGTTCCTAAATGAAAAGCCTTTTCAAGAGCTTTCTAATGACAAGTGGCTTTGCGATTTTGCATTTCTTGTGGATATAACCACGCATCTAAATATTCTCAATTTAAAGTTGCAGGGTAAAAATCAATTTATTTCAGAAATGGCAAACCACGTGGAATCATTTGAAAACAAATAAACTTTATTCCAAAAAAATCTAACGGATAAAATTTCGCATCATTTTCCTACATGTCAAAAATATTTTCCGCGACACTCCGCGGACTATGATTTTTACGTAAGTAAAATTCAGTTACTGAAAAATGTTTTTGAATCAAGATTTGCTGATTTCAAAAAAATGAAAACTGATTTCCAGCTATTTGCTGATCCGTTTTCAGTTAATATCGATGAAGTTAATCAAGATATCCAATTAGAACTCATCGATTTGCAGTCATCTGATCAGCTTCGTAATAAATTTAACGAAAGCGATCTTCAAAATTTCTATAAATGTTTACAAAAAGTGTCATATCCTAATTTAATTCAAAAAGTAGCATACATTGCATCTTTATTTGGTTCAACATACGTATGCGAACAAACGTTCTCTGTTATGAACATGAACAAGTCGAAGCAACGTAACCGCCTTTCAAATAATAATTTACATTCAATTCTACGTTTGGCAACAACAAACTTGACACCAAATATTTTAAAAATTGTTAATAAAAAACAATGTCATATTGCTCCAAAAAAAAATTAAATTAATTATTTCAACTAAATTAAAATGCATTTTTGTATATAGAAACCGGGTTATAATTTAAAATTTTACAGATTAGGTGTTTTTTTCTAAATGTGGCCCTCATAGAATGTATTATTAGAAAATGTGGCACCCATACTGAAAAGTCTGTGCATCCCTGATTTAAGCCTTTTGCTGCAAATAATGTATTTAATGAAAAAATTTTGACTATAAGATAGATTGACAAGGACTATCTTATAATCGAAAATTTTTTCATTAAAAGGCTTAAATTATCACTTTATTGTTTTAAATAATAATAATAATTAATAAATTCTTACTGGCTTGATTTTGCAAAATAAAATCTTTTGATTTGAAATTATAAAAATAAATACTTTTTGATTCCGGATAAGATCCTAACAGTAAATGTTTAATAAAAAATATATACTTATTGCATCTTACCGTAGATGCAAACATGAGGTTCCATGTAATAAATTGTTAAGTTGACAGTAAAAGAATCCTTAAACAAATAATAAATCAGTCTAATTAGTTTAGGTATTTCATTAGAGGAAGTTTCACTCTGGAATGTGTCTAATACAAATTGGAGAAACGGCCGACCCTCATTGCGCATCTGAACAAATTTGATGACGTAATAAGAATAAATATTTAAAAATCGCTACAAAATAAATCAATATTTAAAAGGATTATAAAAAATTCCCATTTTTAACAATCAATAATTTACTAAAAATAAAACTTTTTGTTGGTATATAATCAAAATACATAATTCTAGTGGTAACTCCTGTAATGATATTATTATCAAATGGAGGTTCATCATCATATTATTTAATAAGCTATACAAGTTGCATGTGTTGATAATTATCACTTAATAAATTAATCATATTAATAACAAAAAAAAATTTCTATCATTTTTGTGAATTTTATGTTAATTGAAAGAATATTTAAAAATTTAAGGTTTTATTGTTAATTCTAAGATAATTTAATTTTTTTAGGATAGGAGTGCAACGATAAAACACGCACGAATTTTCTGAGGGAAACTGACCGTTGAGAGAAATCTGACTTGATTACACAACTTGTCATAAGATCATCACAGAACGGAAACGACGAAATCTCTGAAAATTCCCTAACAATTTGTAAATTCCACTTGCACCACTTCAAATCGTCAGTCTACCTGTAGTGATAATTTCATTCTTCTATGAATATGTTGGTAGATTAGATAAAAACTGATGTTCATGAGAATTGCATGAGAACGTCCACTCCCAATACATATGGCTAGGTCACAGAGTACATAAAATGTCATCAGCATAGATAAGATTACCGTTGGGAAACAAGAGGCACGCTCGCATGATCTCAATGCTAATACCACATGAAATTAATTGAAGCGAATATTACACCCGTTTGTAGTGAATAAACGCATCTATGTAAAAACAATCAATACTGTATGTTGATTTTTAGCGTTGCAATGAACAAACGCATTTAATATAGAAAGTGAGAAAGTTGTAGAAAAAATAAACTGACACACATAAACACAACACATTAAAAAATGCATGCAAATTTTTTATATGTACACCAAACACCACTGAGATACGTTCTCTATAGTGGTGGTTGGTGTGTAAAGCAATTCACTCGCCAATTTACTGTATTTACCAATTAATCATCTTCATCAATTTACATTTATCATTTACTGAATTGCTTACAATAAATGAGTCAGATATGTTTTTAATTATAATTAAATAAATGAATTACCAAAAATATGTATTTTTCTAAAACATTTTGGGAAAAATCCCCAAATAATAAAAATAAAATAATTTTTGTAATTTTTTTTCTGAGCTCAATATGAGGAGCTTCTTTCAGGAAAGCAAATATGGATTGAAAAGACATTGATCCAAATTCATCTGCTATTGAAAATTTCATTAAAAATATATTTTTAAAAATTTTCAGCGATCTTTTTTTATCTAAAAATTGTCTAAAATAGAATTATTATAGAAACAGTATTTCAGCGGTGCATTTCGATGAATCAAAAGTTTGTATGTGTTTTTAGTATGTGTTGCGTTTGTGTGCAGTTTTTAATTTTTCTTCCACTTTTCAGATTTCTATAGTACAAGATGTATCTGACTGCACTCTAAATGAGAACATCAACGTGAAATCAAAGTAAATATGTATGTTTCTATAATGTAAGATTATTGATTTTTTTGTTATATTATAGGAAACGGTTCTCAGTGATGTTTGGTGTAGAATCGTTGTAATGAATAAACGCACTATAATAAATCATTTACTAACATTCATAGACAATTTTTAGAAAAAAATGACCGAAAAAATTTTGACGACTATTCCGAAAAATCAACTTTGAGTTGTAAAGACATTATTTCGTAAGATTTATCTTAAATTTTTAATAAATTTTATATTAGTTTTTTTAATAGAACATGATAAAATTCGATGTTACTCGTGTGCAGACAAAAATCCTATCATTAAAACCCTGCAGGGTCAGATAGGTCTACTGAAGAGAAAGATAGATCAATTCAAAGGAACGTGGTTCACACCCACGCAAATGAAGGACGTGCAAAAAAGTTAGCTAGAATTGAATCGAGATAGCCTAATCGAGGAAAGTAGATAACAGAGGCTATTGATTAAAGAGCAATCCGAAGCGCTGCACAAGGTCTATGTGCAGGCAACCATTACCAAGAAGATCACCAATGTACCTATCGCAGAAGAGTATAATGTGTTTCCGACAAACCAGGAATTCGTTCAACAACCAGCCGGAAAATCTTGTAAGAGTTTCGTGGATTCCCTTCTCTCTCCCACCACTCCGGATATCTGCATCACTGATATTAGTCAAGCGGCACCTAAACCTATTGCACCATCTGACCTAACTACTCTTCCAGAACCTCTGAGCAAGCCTAACCGACGACAGCCGGCTCGTGCCGAGTGGAACAAGAAGAAAAAGATCTTACAAGTAGAGAGGCTAAATTGATTACCGATAGTGCCCAGGCAGCCATACAAGCCGTACCTACAATCCAGCTCACCAATTTCGCGTCGTACCTCCAACGAACACGCCATGGGAGAAAAATTCTGCAGAATTCTTTAATTTAGAGGAACTTTTCGCAGAAGCTGCATCAGCAATATTATAAACCTTTGACTCGCGTATCCTTAATTCAGAGATCCAGACTGATGAAAACGATTTGTTATACCCTTTTGTCATCCGCTTGATGTCATATCTGTTTGTTTCTGTATAGTCAAATCTACCCTTGTACATGTTTAAATTAATATAATCATTTTTTTGTCGTTTGATTTTGTCAAATCCTTATGTGGTGCATTTCAATAATAATAAAAAATTAGAGAGCATGGTAATGAACAAGAAACATGGTTTTCATCAAGCTGAAACGAAATGAGAAATCCTTCTATCGGCCGTCAGAAAGGGTTAAGTCGAAATATGGTGAAAGAGTAGTCCTAAGGCAGGGTGCAGTACCAATATGAACGATCGTGTGGAGTGCAACTAGGGTCTGACAATCGGCGTTGCATTTTGAGTGAATGACCTTCATCCTATGGACATGTACAAAAACTTGTGTTAACCTAGTGGCGCCTCAACACCACGAAGATTATGAATATTCACTACAAAATAAAACAAGTATTTTCCGTCGTGATGTTCAATTGGAATAAACTGAAGAAATCTTTCCGCAACTTTTCCATTTGGTAAGACGTAGCGAATAACCAGTGTAGGTTGATCCATGTGACCAATATCAGGAGTTGAATCTATGCTAATTCCAAAATACTTTGCATTCTTTATTTCAGAAATTATCAGCGTCAATACTTTGGAACCTAATATATCAATGAAGTCATTACATATTGTTGAAGACATATATGATACATTTCCCTTTACCGTGTTTCCATATTTTCGTGTGTTCCATTAGAAATGAATCAAATTCAGCTAAAAGGTCAATGCAGAAATAGCAGAAATATATAGAAATTTTATAACTGCAATTATTCTTTTCAAAACTTCAGTCCAGTATTTAAAAAATTTATCTTTTTCTTTATGGAGCTCTGTATCAATTCTAGTGGACTTCTGACGTCACAAAATCATTGATAGAGCAGCAATATGGTCTTTAGATTTCTCATGCAAAGTAATTCTTGAGGTTGCATTTTTCTAATCATCAAAACCAGTTTTAAATTGATTGCAAGATTCATCGACACCACCATATTTACAATCAAATAGCTTGTACACATAATAAAACACTTTGTCTGTTGAAGGAGAAGAAATAAGTCAATATCTCTTGGCAACTTCTCCATTTGTCAGTTTTCTCAGAAAATATTTCTTGCGTGCATATCCTGTCTTGTCTCCAACTTGTCTACCCATTGAAAGAAAATCACTTTCTAAATTCTATGAAGGGATATTTTCTTCATAATAGCCAATAAATTGTGCATTTACTACCCATTCAGCTGAGTCACTGACTCTGCGTTCATTGCTTTGCTTCATTTTTATATCTTCGCTGCTTGCTAGTTCTGGATCTGGATCATCAAATTGATGCTGTATATCTTTAGGCTGTTCTGGGGGTTCATAAGAAATATCTGTTTCATTTTGTTTGGCACTTTCGGTCGGCAATATTTTTGGTATTGAGACATTGGTCGTGACAGTTGAGTCATTGTTGGGCTTATCATCATTATCTATATATTTCAGTATAGAGCCCTTCATCTTTTAATGCTTCTTCTTTTTCTTGCTTTCTCTTTTGTTTTTCAGATCCAGACTCGTGTTTTCTCTGGTATCCAATACTAATTAAATTTTAATCGATTTGAGGGTTACTACAAATACAGATATACAGGTGTCTAGGGACTACGACGACCTTAAAACATCCCTGAATGAGATGCGTTGGTGCTGTATACAGCGGCGGAATGTATGAGCAGGCTAAATCCGACGATTCGATTCATACACTCCTAAACGATCAGGACTGTCGTTAGAAGGTCTTACGTCATAGATTACTAACCGACGTCGATTCGGAGAAAACATTTAGTCGCGGCTTGCTAACATCCGAAAGAAGGGAGAGAAAATCTTGATTGCTAGTACTTCTGCAACGATGAGTTTTAATAATCCCATATATCACAACATTCGACTAACAAAATAAAATAGTAAAAACAAAAATAAAAAGACAGCGACTAGACATTTATTTTGGATTTAACGCTAAACTAAAATTCAATAATCAAGTTCGAGAAGTTGATTGCAGATAAAAGTCGGGATCATCTAAATCGGCATTGAAGAAATGGTAAGGTGCATGGACCGGAACCGCTGGGGTCTGCACGACGATCGTGTGTGGCGGTGGATGGGACCAAGGTAGTTAGTTCGGATATCTACCGAGACTTTGCCAGCTGTCGACGGGTCTTAGTGCGGCGGTTTCGGTTCTTCGCAGACGAGTCTAGCAGAGTTGTTGGGGTTGCTAGAACAGAGGACGAGATCAAAGGTTTGTTTGGCCGAAAAGCATCGACTATGGGGTAGCTGACCATTATATTGTGCTCAGGGATTTGATTCAGTCCTGTTGCCTTGAGCTCCTTTGCAATGTACATTTTGGACAGTAAATCGTGCTGTCCGATGAATTACGAACCTTTGGGCTCGGCTTTCAGTAAAGACCTCTTCCCTTGCTCGTTCTGTTCGAAAAATCCTTGTGTGAAGGATGTGTTTAGTCAGTCGCTTCTACTTGGTCTAGCTTTTTCTGCTTCCGACTTAGCTACTCGTGTAACTTCTGGATTTCTTCGGTTAATTGTGTTTCTATGTGATTTGGTTTGATATTAATATCCTTAAAATGGCTGAAGGAGTGGTTGATCTGTTTTAATAATCGGTGATTGTTTTGAAATATATATTTGAATTTAAAATGAATATTACGAAAATATTATTGTTATATTCGATGATGTTTCTAATAGCAGACTAATTTCGAACTTATTTGGTTGTTATTGATGTGGCAAACGCAATTTTATATGGAATCTAAATTAATGATATTGTGGTTAGATACGAAAATCACCACCAGGCAATCGAATATCGTAATTGTACCGGTTTTTCGAATATGCATTAGATATCTTACAACCTATGGATATGGTCAACTCATCATTATTATGTCCCCAAAAAGATACACAATTAAAGCTTGATGTGTTATCATTGTTCGGATTTTGCGTAGGACAAAAAGAGTAAAAACCTATATTTTTAAATACTTTTATTATTTTTTATTTTCAATGCTTTAGCTACCAAATAATTCGGATATAACAATATATAAAGTTTTAATAATTAAAGTTTTACTATATGTAGTTTCCAAAACTTAAATAAATAAAAAAATTAAGAACTTTAACTTTCAAAATAAGAAACTGGTTGATTTTATCTTATTACTTAATAATTTAAACTTACCGAAAATCCAGTTTCGGACATAAATAAATGAATTGGTATTAACAACTTCAACAATGCAGGAGATTTATAAGTTACATTTGAGCACTCTAAAACTTCTTCGAGTTTAAAAGCAATCTATTTAACATACTATATTATATTGTCAGTATTATGAATTACTTCTTGTTTCACAATATTTTTAATGTCATCATATAACCCATTAAGCCTAACATGAACAATATCACCATTAACAATTTTCAACTCTGATGCTCTCTGACCTCCATAATTCTCTGAATCATAATAGTCATTGGCATTTAAACTTATTTCTACATTATTTCTGAAATGATTACATATAGAAAAATTTGAAATAATAGCTATAAAATAACGCATTCAAATCAAATGTATCAGCAGCTCCAAGAATGATTTCTTTTATAGTCGGGTCAATTTCATCGAACGAAAATATTAGAAATTTTTTTTGATATTTAAATCGTATTTTCATTTTACCCAAATGAAATTTCAACAAGCTTTAAGAATCTATTATTTAAACAAGATTATTATTGCCGAATATTTAACTTGAATTTTTTAAATATAATTAATTAAACAAGCAATGGTAATAAAATGTCGTTCACTAACTGAAAATTAATTTAATAATAAAATAAATGTTAGATTTCTGAAATTAATAAAAAAGAATATAATGAATTTGTTTTTGAAAGATGATCAAACTTATTTGGTTATAGTAAAAAAGAATTAATAGAACAAGTGTTGAGGTGAGACATCAGGCGGCTGACAATGTCCAAATAGTTCAAATATTTAAAAGCATTTGTAAAAATACACAAGTTAAAATCTGATAAAAACAATTCTGAAAATATTTATATTTTTCCAAAGTTAAAAATTAAGATTTCTATAAAAATCTATTGATACGGATTAAAAATTTATAAAAAGCCATTTAATGCCAAAAAAATTGATTAAATGAATTATTTGAGCAAATCTAGCCAATCTCTAAATTTCTTCCTATAAAATGGAAAGTATTCCAAAAAACCATCAATTTTTGCTCGAAAATTTTATTTTCAATTCGAAACTACATATACAAATTTTCTAACATTATTATGAGTAATATTGTATTTTATTTACATAATGATTTATAAAGTTTATCAACGAAATTGTTTTAGAATTTTAATTTAATGTTATCTATTTTATTTATTTTATATTAATTTTATATTTTTTTTCTTTGGAGCAATAATAGGATTTATACTAGATCGGTGTAAGAACTTAAAGAGTCATTTTGCTTTTACTCTAGGAATATTTTTTAGGAATTTCTAGTCTGTCGGAATACCAATCTTCGCCAAAATAGTGTTAAAGCTAAATTTAAGATATTTAAACTAGTATGAGCATAATGAAAATACAGATTTATCTATGTTTGTATATCATTAAAATAGACCAATATAATTCGTGAAGGAAAGTTATAAGATTTTGTAAAATAAAAGTATTTTTTCTATAAAATGTTTTGAAAGTTTTTAGAAATTTTTGCGAATCCAATGTTAAAATCGGATGAGAAGAGTTTTAAGAAATTAAGAAAAGATTTTTGCAAATCGAATGAGCTATAAATGAGCTATAAATCCTACAAAACGATTTCTGAGAAATAAAAGAATTTTTGGGAGGTAAAAGCATTTTCAGCATACCACTACAGCTGGGGTATGTTTGGACGGAATTTCCCCTTTGGTATTACGGGCTCATAATATACTCCTTCCGTGGTCATGTTGTCTGACCTTATTTATCTTAAATATGTTGGGGTTGTCGATGAAATTAAATATTATCAATTATTGATCCAATTTTAAATTATCCTAACTATTCTAACCTAACCTTAACATCGATGAATAATCAATAAATAATAATTAATCCTGAATTGCATGAATTTTTCTATTTTATAAAAAATTTGATGATAAAGAGTACTATTGAACTAAATAATGAAAAATAAAGAAAAACCTTTATAGTACCTGGTCATGTGGGCTCATTTTTATTTGCAATATCGTTAATATACTATGTAGTACCAAAAAAAGAAACAATAAAGTAATTTTAATTAGTCATTTTATTTGAAGTATTGTTGGGTTTTGGGTTATTTCAAGTCGGTTCTCTCTGACTCCTGTGTTCTTTAAATTAAAACAATGAACGACCCAACGTATATTGAAACAACAGGTTCACAATTTATTATCACGCTACAATTATTGATCCAATTTTAAATTATCCTAACTATTCTAACCTAACCTTAACATCGATGAATAATCAATAAATAATAATTAATCCTGAATTGCATGAATTTTTCTATTTTATAAAAAATTTGATGATAAAGAGTACTATTGAACTAAATAATGAAAAATAAAGAAAAACCTTTATAGTACCTGGTCATGTGGGCTCATTTTTATTTGCAATATCGTTAATATACTATGTAGTACCAAAAAAAGAAACAATAAAGTAATTTTAATTAGTCATTTTATTTGAAGTATTGTTGGGTTTTGGGTTATTTCAAGTCGGTTCTCTCTGACTCCTGTGTTCTTTAAATTAAAACAATGAACGACCCAACGTATATTGAAACAACAGGTTCACAATTTATTATCACGCTACAATTTCTGATCAAAGTTTTATACGATTCTCCGCTCGGCGTTGATGCTTTGCAAACAAACAATATTCACCTTTTGATCCTTTAGTTCTGTCGACTCTCGTTTTCCTCGGTTTCGGTTTGGTTTGATCTCTTTTCGCCTTTCCGTATTCTTAATTCTATTTCTTCTTTTCCCTACTTCCCTAATTCGTTTACCACTTTTCCTACTGTCTAGTTCTTCGAACCCTAGCTGAGGCAGAATGCCGATTTTCCCTTTGCTTATATACTCCTCGAAATCAGGATGACAAATGGTTATTGCCGAGCCAATCTTTCGTTTGACATTTTCTCCTACGTGTTTGCTTCGGCTGTCACCCATAATGGTCCAACGAATCCAGATAATTAATGGCCCTACCGCTCTTCCTACGCGCACTATCTTCTCCTTACTCTTTTCCCATTAATTATTGTGTCAAGCTAATGGGCCCAAATCTTCCTTTTGTTTGCCTTTCTTCTTGTTTACCCAGCTCGGGTTTCCTTTATCCCTCGGGTTCTCCATTGGCTCGGGTTTCCCATTAGCTCGGGTTTTCCATTAGCCAATTAATTAATTAATTAACGTTTTCTGTTTTCATACGTTTGAATGTTTTTCGACCCTTCCTAACCCTTTTTTGATAAATCCCTAACCATCATCTTGTTGACTATTAGCTACTCCATACCTGTCCCGTTTTTCCCATTCGATTTCGATGATTTTTCCATTTATTGATTTTTCTCGGATTTCCGGATTCTCGCCTTTCGTAATTGCTTTTTGCATTTTCTAATACTGTTTCCATCGCACTATCCTTTACTATTAATTCTGTGCACGATCCCGCTTTTATTTACCTTTTTTCCTCGCTTACTTTCCATTTGACTTATTATCCTAAATTTTATTTAAATTTTTAATTTTAATTTACAGACCTCAACAGTATTAAAAACACATATATATATATATATATATATATATATATATATATATATATATATGACTAAATTAATTCTTTGATTATAAAAATATGGGAAAAATAAGAACTTTTTTACAATAAAATTCTCTGAAACATTATTTCTTTTCTAATCAGCTAAAAACTATTTTGCATTTATTGAATATTATTTATTATTTGCAATGAAATAATCTAAATCATTTTTTGTAAACTCTCAAAATCAATGACAAATATACAAGTTTCTGCTCAATCCGACAAATTCATGTGTTTCTAGACCTTTTTGACCAAATTGTTAATTTCCATTCTAAATTAGTTTATATATTATTGTTCCCCATTAATTGTCACCAGGAATTTTCTCTCTTTTCCAGGTTTCTTTCAAATCATCTAGCTCAGTGGTGATTTCTTCGCTTTATTCAGGTAGACACTAGTCTTGTAGACTAGAAACGTTCAGTTCGACTATCAGTGGTAACAAAGATGAGTTTCATACATTGGTGAACCAGCAGCCTAGTACTAGCACTCGTAGGCTGTCAGAGAGCTTGGCCATTCTCAAACCAAGATTGTTCATAATCTGCATAACATGAGTTTTTTAAATAAAAATCCAATCTGAGTTTCCTACGAACTGACAAATATTCTACTCCAGCGTTGAGTTGACCTTTGTCGCAAACTACTCAATAATCCAAGACACGAAGTGGGCTTTCTTTCGTAATTCTGGTAGAAGTTCATAGTGACTATAGCTTAGTCATCTAACTCAGCAAGTTGTTTTTCTAGGTCACTTTGAAAGGAAGGTTATGTTGTGTTTTTGAGGAATTATGAGGGACTTGTGCGCTGGGAACTTGTTCTGGATGGTCGAGCTGTTGATTGTAACCCTTTTTCTGAACAACTGCAGTGATTTCATGATACTTTGAGCACTCGGTACCTGGAACTGTTGAATTGCAGAAGAGTAATCTTACAGCATGAGGGTAAAGAAGAAAATTTAGGAACTGCAGGGCATCGAAGTCATCCTAGTGATATCGCTATGGGATTTTGAAATTGTATGTGAAAGATGACTTCGAGTCATTGAAAACGATTGACTGTATTTTGAGGAATAATATGATGATCAATTTTTGTAAATAAAATATTCACATTAAATCATGAATAACCTTTGACTCAACCTGTTATTTATTCAAATTTCAAATTAATCTGTTTTTTCTTATTATTAAGAACAAATTGATTTTGACGAAAATAATCTGAATAATAAATGGTAATATTGACAATAAATATTCACGTATACTTAATTAGTGTTTCTGATTTCTCGACTTCTTTTATTTCTTGATAAAAGATGTTGCACATTCGGATTCTCGAGAATTCTCAGGAATTCTCGAGAAAATGAAAAATCGAGTACAAAATACAAAAAACAGACTCATTTTGTTATATATATTCATATAAATTAGTATTCTGAAGAATTTATTAAATTACATATGCAAATATGCTTGCACGTGATACATAAATGCGAACAATGCTTATTATTTACATAGATTTACACGGTTGCGATGAAAATAGATTGATGCATTAGATTCATACTATAATATAAATTATGAACACATCTGTGAGACTATGGGGGTAATAATAACAATAAAAGCTTATACATAATTATAATTGTATGTATATAATAGCTTTTTAAAAATTAACAAATGAAAAATATTTTGGATCTGGTACTTTTTTTCCTCTTTAACTAATTTTATAATACTAAATATCCTAACTAATTGGTGAGTTACTATATGAATATTAATTGGTTAAGATATTTAGTGTTAAGACGAAGATTTTGCGGAGATCCAATTTTTTTTCTGTTTTTTCAATTAACAGATTTTTTTTCGATTTTTTCAATATGACTAAAAAAATTTCTATTTCCAATGTCCATTATAATATACAAAACAAAATTATTACTATATAAATAATTTTATTACATTCTAAATAAATCAATATTAAAATAATTACTTATTTACTTTAGTAAAATAGTTTTTCAAAAAACATAAAGCGTCTAGCGTGGAATCGACCATTCGAGTTTGTTTTTTCGTCACAAAATCATTTACAACTGAAAAATTACGTTCATTTTGTGTTGACGTAGATTTAATTGTAGATAATGTATCTTTTACCTGTTGCAAATTTGCTGTTATTTTGCCTGTTGCTTTGAATATACTAAACTCTTTAGCGAGAGTCTTAAATTATCTATTACCCTCGACAGCAGGTGTTGATTCTTTTAATGTTTCTTTTATGGATAAATTTAATTGCTCTTGCAGAAATAATTCTTCTGAATAAGATGGAACAAAACAAACTTCGTCTTCGGCAAGATCAAAGTTGTTATCTTCCCTAATATTTTGGTGAATTCTCCCAAAAAGTCTGCATAATATTTTTTTGGCTGTTTTCCTTATTTCATTTTTTGAACACTGTTTAAAAGATACATCTGTTTCTTGGAGAATATCAGGGTTTTGAAGGTGTCTATATAGAGATATAATGCTGTTATTTCGTCTTTTATAAATTTCATTTTTAATTTCCAAAAGTAATTTGCCACTTATTTCACTATCATTTTTTTCTAATGTAGTGAATAAAAATTTTAGCGTTTCTTCCGCTGTTAATAATGTCGAATCCTCTCGGCTCAAACATTTCACAGTTAAACCAACAGGACGTAATGTCGCCAATAACACTTCAGCCATTTTAATAAATTCGTCATTCCACATATAATCGTGATTTAATTCAATTAAGGCTTTTCTAACTTGTGTTTTTATCTGAAGAAACCGCTCAATCATTTTTTCCATTGTGTTCCATCTTGTTGGACAATCCAATATTAGAAATAATGCACATATTTTTGCAACACGCTATTTTTTACAGAGCTTCGTCTATACAATCTTACGAATTCCAATAATTGTATCTTCAATTGGTTTTCGTAAACGGACATCTATAATTTTAATTGTTTCAACATCAGAATCATATTCGTTCACTTCAGATTCACTTATAGTATCACTTTCATCATTTTTCAATTCAATGTCATTATTTTCGTTTGTATAAATAACTTTTAAAACTGCCAAATGGATCCCATGATTATAACGTAGTTGTTGATGTACTGGTGACAGTCTCCCAAATATTTGCATCACAGCAGCATCATTACTCATAGATATTATATCCTTTTCAATATAGACACCGTAGGAATTTAATTTCATGAAAACTAACTCGTAAAATATTTCCGCTGTGCAACTGCCATTTATAGGTACCAATCCGAGATTGTACGAGACCCCAGAACCTGCAATATATGTGCATATCCATGTATTTTTTATTATTAGCACTAGTCCATTCATCAATGGATACGTTAAAGTTTTTCTCTTTCAATTTTAAACTTTGTATATTCTTAATAAATTCTTCTTTTTTATTTTTAAAAAATTCCATTATTAATTTCATAATATCTCTTGGGTTTTGTGGTAGTTTAAAGCCTATATTGGTAAAACTTTTGCGGATAAATTCACTTTTGCTGATGCCATTAAATGAAAATCTATCTACTGCTGTCAGTTTTGACACCATTTCCGCCATTGTCTGCTTTTCTAGAAACTTTGAGATATTTCTACTTCCTTCTGTTTCCTTGGAGTATCTCCTTTTCTTTGGTGCGGAGCTGTTTTCGGTTGTCTCTTCCTCTTGTATATATTGGTGGATAGCTTCGAGATGTCGGTGAATACCAATCGTTGCCGAACCTTTGCACATGAGATTTTTTGAACATAGAGTGCAAACTGCCAATTCCTTATTGGTGCTAGATTTCTTAAAATATTGCCAACAATCTTTGTATATTTTGCTTATTTGGTAAGCCGTACTAAAAAAATAAATATATATTTAATCTGTGATTTAGTGACAAATTTAATCAATGATTCATGAAGTACGAACATAATCAAAACATAGCCTGTACACCTAAATCCGAAATATAAAAGTTTCTATAATCTAAAAAAATCGATAAAATTATATTATAGCAACACACAAACTTACCTGTGTGCAAAAATTTAATGTTCCGAAAGTTAAAAGTTTTATTATAGGAATTGAGAAAGTGACTGAAAAATAATTTTACATACAAAGACAGCACATAATATAAAATGCACACAATTTTATTATAGCTTTTTATTCCGAAAGTTAAAAGTAATAAACATATTGTTAACATATCATTATTTTTAATATATTAAAATTCATGGGGGAAAAAATTTTGGATTTTCAATCGGACAACTCTACTTTGAGTTTTCGAGTAAAGGAGGAGATCTATTTATAAAATATATTTGAAGTTAATAATTTTTAGATATTTTTCTGGAAACGCAATCTTTTTGCTAAGGTGAAGAATTGACAATGTAAGAATTTTTTCATATAATAACAAATAATGAAAATATTTTACAGTATATCAGATATTTCTTGTCAAACGACTTTGTGTGAAGGTAGTATTTCTAATATTCAACAAGGTTCATCGACATTTGAAAAGTACATCGATTTGGTACCAAAGTACACGGTTGAAGTCAGAATGTGAATCAATAAAACTTTGTATTATTATCATAATTAAAAATCCAACATAATACAAAACGATATAATTTTAATAATATGTAAATCCATACTTGAATACCTACTTTTCCAAATAAAAAGTACCGATATATAAGTAAAACATGGGCAATAGAAAATTTAGTCACAACTGCTATTTAGCCCGTAAACTCAATGTTTCCCAACATTTTTTTGGATCGCGTCATTTAGATTGAAATTCCCGTTAAGTCAACGACGATATGGCGTAATTTTTAAGTAATTAATAAGTTATAAAATATATTCACAAGAGCTACTTGTGTAGTTTCAGAGTTAAAAAAAAACCCTAACAATTTTGAATATTTTACAAAAAGATTTCGCGGCACACCGGTTGGAAAACACTGTGTTAACTGATTAGTTTTTTAAAGTTTGTTTCTGTGTGCTTAATAAATTATATTTGCAACATTAACAGAGTAAATTCGTATGCTCTGAAATTTTTCAAATTGGTTTTGTTTCAACATGACACTAATAAACGACATTATACAAAAAAAACTATCCTTTAAAAATGACGTATTAACATTAAAAATTAAATTAATTGACATATTTATTGTGGTTAAAGTATTACCACCAATTAAAATAGGTAACGAGAAGCGTGTTCAAGTTAACTTTAAAATTAAAATGTTATTAGACATGATTAAATAAAATTATAAGGTAACATCAGTTAATCAATATAACGTGTAGGGTTAAAAATAAATTAAAGCATGTGAAAAAATAATAAACAAATAGAACGATATATAAATAATATAAAATATTTAATATTTCATTTATTTTCATTATGACAAAGGATCAAAATTTAATTTTCTTTGTAAGAAAACTAAATTTTTATTTTTTCATAATGAAAAAAAAATAAATATCCAAAAAAGAAAACAGATCAAAGGTGACCAAAATTTTATTGGTAAAATATTTAAATTTTGTCAATTACCATTTCAAACTAACAACTTTTTTTTAAATGAAAATTATTATATTAATTTAATTTTTACAATTTGAATAAAATATTTTTGTCGAGTCCTGATCAATTTCGTGATACTAACTGAAAATTATTTTTATCGTTGATTGAAGCATTGCAATATTTTCACCATAAATAACTGATAAGAATAACTTAAAATATTTTATTTTCTAATACATTTTTGGTAGTTCCATTTATAGTTTATAATTTTTTGAATCTTCAAACCACTGTAGAATTCATTTGATAGGTGTATTCGTTTTCTAAAATAAAACAATTTTTTAATTTTTTTTAATTTCAATAAATACTTATTAAATCTCTATCCCCGAATATAGACTTTTTCAAAATCCTCATTGTTAATACACAATAAGCCATAATTAAATGGCACAATGACTAATTTTGTAAAAGATTATTTGTTTGAATAAATGAACAAAATAAAAGATACTTGAAAGACACTGAGAAATACAAACACCCAATCATAGGTTATTAAAGTATTTTTTGGAGGGCTGAATAGGGATAAAAGTACAAATGATACCAGATGCAAACTCATTAAAGCTATTGGGAAGACTAGATATAATCTCATAGATAAACAGCATGCCAATAAAACTAATGTAATCAACATAATGGCACTATAAAATATACATGGACCAATAACATTAAACCAAAGGCAATAGCTTGACGGAATCAATCTAAAAATATTCGTTAATTTTTACGTAATTTTGTAAAATTATTTGTTTAATGAAAATGAGAATCAATATTTAGGAGAAAATTGGAAATCACAAATTTTTCACAATTTTTTTTCACAAACAATTATACAAATTCTGAAATAAATTTGACAACTTATTTTAATATAATTTCTATCAAATAAATATACGGATAAGTTTACCCAGGGTAAATTTTTCTTTATGAAAATTATAAGTAATCTAATAATTAAATTACCCAATTCAGTGGTTCCCAACCTGTAGTACGCGTACCGGTACCGGTACGCGATAAATAATAAGGAAAACAATATTTTGCCTAAAATAATGTGTTTTTATAAGATAAATCATCAAACCAAAACGTATTGTCTGTCTTTTTTCAATCCGAATACTTTACCCCTCTACAGTGATTGGTAATAACGTGACGCATAATCATAAAACAGAGGCAGAGATGTCATTTCTTAACAACCAAAAGCCGAACATAGTTCGTGTCTCTCCGACGAGTAACTCACGTAAATCATGTTCTTACATGTTTGGTATGCGACTTTAGTCGTATCGCACACTTTTTCGTGCTATAAGAGCTCCGAGGGGTAATTTGCATCAGCTTGTATGTATCTATTCATGTTTAAGGAATGTTACAATTGCTTATAATTACAACGGCCCGTCATCTCCGTTCTCAAGTTTTGGATAACTGTCGACTGAGAGAATTGATTTATATCAGCAAGCACAGTTTTTTGTTTAGGCTTACATTTCAACGTTGGAAGGTGGTATCTAATTCCTGTTTTTTAAACTTCGTGTTTATTAGTGGATTTCAATTATTACTTAGATGGTTTTCGGATCTTGGTTATGAATATCTATGTCATGGTTGCAATGCCACATACATTGGAATGACTGTCCGTCATCTCCGTTTTCAAGTTCCTGATCACTATCGACTGAAGCAATTGATTAATATTAGTAAACACAATTTTGTGGAAAATTTATTAGAATCTTGTTTGATTTCAACTTTTGTGAGTTTTAAAAGTTTTATAATTTTTAAAGTTTGAATAAAAAAACAGAATTTTGTAAATTTTTATCGAAATTAATTTTAAAAAAATTAATGAATTAGTCAATTAGTTTGTTTAAAAAAAGAGCAATTTATATTGATTTGGTTTGATTTCAATTCTACTCGAAGATGACAGTGATTCTGTCGAAATATATTATAGTATAATATATATATTGGATTTGGTGCTTTTCGTTAGATTTTTATTATAAAATAAAATATTAAAATATAAATTAAATTATAAAATTTTAAAAATAGGAAATATTATTTGGGTAATTAAAATTAAAATAAAATATGAATAAAATATAATTAAACCAATAAATTTATTATAAAATACGAAATAAACTTATTTTTCACCAACAACAATTTTTAAATGTAATAAGGATCAAATTCACTTGAAAAAGGCAGTGCCGAAAATTCGTGAGTATCAACAAACATCGATATATTACTGATTTAGTCTTCAAACTCTCTTTTTAATAAATATTATTATTATTATATTATAAGTTTATTTCCAATTTCACTACTGATTATTTTCCATTTTATTTATTAAAACGAGCTTGAAAGCTATAAATCAGTAATATATTGATGTTTTTGATATTCACGAAAAGGCAGTTCCGAAAATTCGTGAATATCAAAAACATCGATATATTACTGATTTATAGTCTTCAAGCTTTTTTTATAAATAAAATAAATAATAATAATAATAATAATAATAATAATAATAATAATAATAATAATAATAATAATAATCTTACGAAACATGGTAATAATTTTCTGGTTTGTAGCAAGAAGTTGTGAATAAAATCACAAGTTGAGCACCTGTAATACAATTTAATAGTTAAATGCAATATATTTAATTATATTTAATATTTTTTACAATTTAGAATTGTTGTTTTATTTTAAAGAAATATTTAAATGTTGAAATCGAAGGCAAATTTCAGTCATAGTTTGAAGATTTTGTCAATTAAATATCAATTTTATTAGATGCCTAATTTTCATTTTCATAAAAATTTATATTTAAAAAAAGTGCTGTGTTAAATTTTATTTTAGTTTATTTGAACAACTTTATATAATGCATTAGATTAGTTAACAAGATAAAATGATTCTATGTAACAAAATCTGCACTCATGTTGGAAGCATAACTTTACATTATTGAAAATGAAGCTGATTCTGGCGGAGTACATTATTTTGATAGTGGTATTTTTTACATGATCTTTAATTAATAAATTAATAATAAAATCAATTGAAATAACCATGCATATTGAAGAATTATTATCAACAATTTCAAATTTTAACGAAACAGAACTATCTTTTTGTTAAGCAACCTATTCGAGAATCAATTTGCTGCTGTCATTGCGGGGTGTCTTTAAAGCTCATCAAAAATAAAGGAAGTTGGTGCGGTTTCGTATGGCAATGTATTAACTACACTTGCTCGAAAGTTAAAACAAAAAGCATAGCTTCGGGTTCAAAATTCGAACAATTGAAAGTGAAAAAAATTCTTAAAATTATAATATATTGGAGCCAGGGCCGGATTTAAGCATTTGTTGGCCCTAGGCAAAGGAGCTTTTTGGGGCCCTCAAAATTAATTAGTATATTTCAAGGAAATTATGTAGGTTATTTTATTTGCTAAAAGTATTTAAGAAATAATTATTTACTACCTATTTATATTTTGAAATATATTTATTAAATAATTCCGTTTAAAAATAAGATACATATGTCATGTCAAAAATATAATTTTACAAAACTTTATTTCTAAATTTTTCTAGAGCATATTGATCAATCAATGAATCAAAATCAATAGCTTTCAATTTTTTATATTTTAGTATATAAAAAATCCATTAAAAAAAATATTTTTTTTGTGGCCCCTTAGATGATTTCGATTTTGGGGCCCCCAATACTGCGGGCCCCTAGGCAGTGCCTAGTCTGCCTATAGGTAAATCCGACGCTGATTGGAGCCAAAATTTAAAACAAACTGAAATTTTAAGACTTGTTAATATTTCAAGACCAACTATATCTGCTATTCGTTCGATCTTACCATTACATGTAACGAAGTTTTTTGAGTCGAATCCTATAAAATTAGGAGGACGTGGTGTTATCGTTCATTGTGATGAGACAATCCGTAATTTTAAAGCAAAAAGTCACCGTGGCTGAGGACCAAGACAACACATCTGGGCGATTGACCTTGTTAACACGTCAACTATACCTTCACTTGGATTTGCTAAAATTAGTCCGAATTGAACTAAAGAGACGCTTATTAATATGGTGGTACGATATGGTTCTATAATCTACAATAATGATTTTGCTTCATACAATCGTATTGGGAATACAATACATTTTGAACATAAAACCGTTACACATAAATACAATTTTGTTTTTCCTATGATGGGAACACATACACAGAATGTTGAAAATTAAAGAGGCAAAAGGATTTACTAATGAAGCAAGTTTGTCTTTTTTGGAAGAATTTTTATTTATTGATACATTTAATTAAGAAAACTTGATATAATATTTAGTCTACTACGGTATAATACTGATTAAATTGTCTGTGTTTGTTTATGTTTATTGTTATATAAATTTTTGTATTTTTTTAGTGTGGTATTTTTTTGACATGATCGATTTTAGTGGTATTTTATTTACATGATCCATTTTAGCAACCGTGTAACCGCCATTGTGGGTACCACCAGGGCCATGGAAAGCCTGGCCGGGCCCCGGTAAAATGATGAATGCGGGCCCTTTATCGATTATTATAATATTTTTTTATTTAAATTGTTGTGTTTTTTTGTATGCAAGTGTTAGAAGATGGACGAACATTGAAGATTTTAAAACTTAAACATTACATTATAGGAACAAATAAATACAGAATAAATATACATGTTGGCAAAAATCAATAAAATCTATGTGATTAATGGGATAAACATTATTATATTGTGATAATAACTTATATTTGATTATTAACAATTTGGATGTCATTAATCAACTTATTTATTTATGTTATTAAGCTGTAATTATATATTTTATTTTTATTGATTTATTCAATAAATTGGTTCTTGGTGATATCTTATATTAAAAAATAAAACCCATTTACAATATTATTTAAAGTTATGAATAATACTAATATATTCTTATTTTAATTTTCTGAGCGTTATTATTATTTTTTGTTGTTATTTGTTATAATAATAACAATAATAATAATAATAATAATAATAATAATATAATAATAATAATAATAATAATTATTATTATTATTATTATTATTATTATTATTATTATTATTATTATTATTGTTATTACAATTGTTATTATTGCACATTTGCACAATTCGACAGAGAAACACATGCAAAAATGATCGAATTGAAAAGAGAGAGAGAGAGAGAGAGAGTTTAATTGTCAATTGAATTTTCTTTATTGACCAGCAGTAAACGGCAAATTTCTTCTAAATGAAATCAATGTGCTTTATTTGTTTTTCTTCTGCTTTTGTTTTTTATTGCAATATGTGCACATTATTTTTAAAGCAGAAACTTTATTCGAAATGGAGTGTCAACTGTGATTTTATATATAAGTTGACTGATTTCTCAGTCAAACCACCCAAAAAATAAAAGCTTCTAAGAAGAATTGCAAATTCAGAAATTGATATTGCAATATAATTTAGAGCATACCTATTTACACATGCGAGCTCAGGAAGCTGCAAGCATTCACACACACACATATATATATATATATATATATATATATATATATAAACGCTAATTATTTTTTGAGGTGATTGTTAATTTTATATTATATAATTTGTAATTTTGATAATCAAACAAAATTTATTGAACCAGTGTTTGTGTTCTTATTTATATAGGAACCATCAATTTGAGATTTGAGAACCTAAACATTTGGTACCGCGAACCGGGACTAAATTAAAACAAAATTGAATAAATCAATTTGGGGGATAGGAATTGCGATCAGAGGGTATCGTAATTGGGAATATTTATATATTAAAAATTATTGGACACTTGTAATTAAATAATTTTTGTGATAACAATGATAATCAACTTGAAATTATATATAATTTGAGAAATTGAACACTATATAGAATTTTGAATAATAATGAGAATAATGATAAAATCCGTCATATTTGGCAAAATAAAGATGATGGAAATAATAATCGTAATATTTTAATCAAAACATTGCCAGTAGAACATTATAGAGGAAAGCCGGAAAAATTTGATGATTTTTTTGATGAAATTGTCCAGGTTGCGGAAGCTTGTGGATGAACATGCGATGAACTAAAAAGAAGAATACCATTATATTTAAAAGGGTATGCATTACAAGCATATAATAATTTACAGTGCAAGGGTAGAAATTGGCGACATTGATCCATCCTATTGTGATATGTTATCAAAAGTGAATTATCTGTCAGATTTGGTGTTTTTTTCGTTCAAGAGTAAATCCGTCTCTGTGCGCGAACAGTCTTTTTCAAACATGAATTTTATCAAGAATAAATTAATAAGTCGTCTTATTGATGAGAACCTAGAATCGTGCCTAAAATTAAAAACTACAACATATGAACCAAACCTATCTGAACTTTCAAAGGAAATGCAAGTACATTGTTTGCATTAAGTGTTATGGATACCTTACATACAATTCGATTTTTATTAATGAGATTGTTATCAAGCATTATACGGTACAATCTCATTATAATGTAATGAATTTTTCAGTATAGCGAATGTTCATATTCAATATAACAATAATATAACAATATAACTGTTAGAAGAAGACATAGTTTCACAGAAATCTTTATTCACTTCAAAAATCTAAACGGAACACACACTCGTTATACTATTTATAGTACATTGAATTGCGTAATCTACAAAAGGGAGAATTATTAGTTTAAGTGATACTGTTGACACAGAAGACACACATACTTACTTAATTTAGTTATACAAGCATTCCCGCATCATTCAATAGATATCAAGGTCTAGTGACCTGGTTATGTTGGAAATTATTATATCATCTTACAATAACAACCAATAAAAAACATTCCTAAATCTGCCAATGGTGTATTATTATAATTATACTAATATTATAATTATGCTATATAATGTCGATGACGTAAAAAAGGTTTGTGGTTCTTTAGAATTCTCAAACTGTGTCGCTACCCGGTATTTGGCTCTTTTGGTACGAGTGTTTGCCAATCACTGATTTAGAATATTGACTTTAACACTTTCTAAGCTGACTAGTTGATAAAATTATTAGGTTTTATATTGCATTTTCGTTTAATAAGAATTGATAAAAATTTGCCTGTAAAAATAAATATAATTGGCAAAACTCCAAATCTTGATATCTTTTTGAAGGAAATTGTACAGAAATTGGATGATTGGGAATTAAATATTAATAAACTTAAAACAAAAACTCCATAACAGCCAACTGTAAATAAATAAATTGCACCCCAATCCTAAATAATCTTTATACTATGCATTAAGAATAAAAAAATTTACTTGAAGAAATTCATCGGGTAATTTATTAATAAAATAAAACATAATCGTATATATCTGAGTGAATATTGCACTGCACCATAATTGTAAGCCAACTAGAATGATCATTCGACTGGACAGGATAAATAATTACATATAATTACATAATTACATATAATACATACGCCGGCTTACAAAAGTCTCCCGTCAGGAAGTTAATTATATATATTGCAGTTTATAATGAACGTCTTTAGTGCAAATATGAACAGCAATGGAATCAAAGATCACAAACACCTATAAAATGCTGCATGATGCATGTACACGCACGCACTCACACACATACACATACAGGATATGACTACTCACATCAGACGCACAACAGTGATAACACTACTTTTCTGAGCTCGTGGAAGTGCAGCAATCACATGACGTCTGTGAAATATCGTGCCATTCTGAAAAATGAGCTTGTTCCCTTTCTCCCAGAAATTGAGGGGCTCATTTTTCAACAAGATAATGCACCAATCCATACTTCGCACATTATGAAGGAATTCTATCTGCAGCACAGCATCAACGTTTTGGATTGAGTTTCACAAACCCCTGATCTGAATCCTATTGAGTTTCTGTGGGACTTCCTTGGTAGACGATTTCGCAAAAGGATTCCCATTTCTCGTAACGCCTCCGAACTGGAAACGCATTTGCATGAGGAATGGTCACACATCTCCCCTGATTTCCTGGGAAAAGTGGTCGATACAATGCCTAAACGAGTGCGCCTTGTTATTCAGATGAAAGGTAATATAACGAAGTACTAACTCTCTACAGACATTTAGTATTCGTGTGTGTTTTTGACATTTGTTCCCATTGCTCTTCGATATAAACTGTTCATTATAAACTGTTCATTATAGACTGCAATATGTAAATAGCTACCTGACTGGAGACTCTTGGTAGGCCGTGGTATAATTACATATAATTAAATATTATTAAATATAATTACGTATAATCACATATAATTAAATATAAATACATATAATTTCCAACTTGTGGGCACGGCCTTTGCCAAAATATGTTATTTAAGCATTTGCGTTTAGCAGAGCGTAGGTGAGTTAAGGAGACAAGAGAATAGCGCTTGGGCTATCTAGGATAATCCTCGTAAAGTAAAGAGTCTGTCACCAAAAGATTTCCTGCGCAGTAGTAAAGCAATATCACATACTATGTTCTTTAATGGTGTCTGTGAGAACCATTCTAATATATAGAAAGATGCACTTTTCTCTTTGTACACTTCTAAACAAATACTGAGGTTAATTAATTTTTTTTATTGATTTAAAAAATCCTTTATTTATGGATAAATACGTAACTGGGTTAAAAAGAAAATTGATTGAAGAAGAGGAAGCTGGAATAAACAGTGATAATGTAAATAGCGGGAAAGCAGTTACCAGAGAATACAATGGGAACAATCTCCGCTATATCTGAAGATCTTTGCGATCAATTAATTGAAAAATAAAACTATCTTATTTTGCATTGCAATTAGATGAAGCGATAGATGTGCTTAAAGATGCCCAGTTCATTACACATGTAAGATATGTTGTAGAAACTGATGCTAGAAAAGATGTTATTTTGTAAATCTATTGAATGCAATAATATAACAAGCGAAATTTTAAAATGGTTGGTAAATGTTTCAATGTAAATGACATTATGTGGGAGAACTGTATTAGGATATGGAGCCCCATCTATGGTAGAAAAAACCCTGGTCTACGGGCACTAGTTAGAAAGGTGTCGATAAAGCAGATGTTTCAACAAGAAAATAATATTGTTACGTTTTGACTGCGAGTAAAGAATGATTTTCCTAGTATAATAAACAGAGCTTTAGAAATTTTATTACCATTTTAAACTACTTATTTATGTGATACTTTTTTTCTGCAGTGGTTGTTTTAAAGACAAAGTATCGATTCCATTTAGTGATTGAGAAGGAACTGAAAACAGTAATATCTTCAATGATACAACAGTTTTTTTGTACTGAAAAACAAGCCCCAGCAATCACATTAAAATACGTTTATTCGAAATTAATTGCAACAATTATGTATTCAATATTTGTATTTATGTATCCAGGAATAACTTGCATAATACGGTTTCGATTAGTACGGTTTCACTATAGTACGGTTTTAAATTTTCCAAAATTCTCATAAATTTACATATTGAAAACTAATCCTAAAAGTTTTTCTAAATTATTAATATAAACAGTAAACACATCTCGTAACAAAACTTTGATTGATTGTTCGCATTTTGATGTTTTTCATATTTGATTAGTGTCGTACACGTATTTTTTCGTTTTTTACACCAAACACCACTGAGATACGTTCTCTATAGTGGTGGTTTGCGTGTAGAGTGATTGCTCACTCACCAATTTACTGATGAATTTTATACTGATGTTGATGATAAATTGTTGTTGAGCAAAGTTGTCAGTAATTTGTTTTACGTATGTTTTACATCATGAAATTTATTTTAGCCATTTTAGAAATGGTTTTCAGATAAGATATTAAATTTAAAGTAAATTTTAAGACTTGAATTTTGATCCATATGGATATGAGATCATTATTAAAGTTCTTAAATATTACTTTTAATCAACAATATAATTATAAATTATTTTTAATTAATTTTCAGGCTTTTTTTAGGAATTTTATGTCTTTTATTAAAGTATTTTGGAATTATTTCGAAAAAATGTGAGTCCGATATATTTTTAATTATAATTAATTAAATAAATCAATCAATCAATGTATTTTTTTAAAACATTTTGGGAAAAATCGCTGATTAGAATAATTTTTTTTAATTTTTGTAATTTTTTTTCTGAGCTCAATATAAGGGGATTCTTAAAGGAAATCAAATCTGGAGTAAAAAGATTTTGAACCAAATTCATCTGCTCTTGATATTTTCATTAAAAATATAATTTAAAAAAATTTTCAACGATCTTTTTTTCTAAAAATTGTCTAAAATAGAATTATTATAGAAACGTATCTCATCGTTACAGTTTTACGAATCAAAAGTTTGTATGTGTTTTTTATTATGTATTGTGCTTGTGTGGATATTTTAATTTTCCTTCCACTTTTCAGATTTCTATAATATAAGATGTATCTCATTGAGCTATAAATGAGAACATCAACGTGAAATCAAAGTAAGTATGTATGTTTCTATAATGTAAGATTATTGATTTTTTTGTTATATTATAGGAAATGCATCTCAGTGGTGTTTGGTGTACAGTTAATTGTGCTATGCATATAATGTGTGTGGTTGTAACGTGGTTGTGTATGCTTCGTTATAGTTTTGTGGTTTTATTTTTCTTTGTCTATCAGTTTTCTATTTTCTACTATAGTGTAGTGTCGAATTTTTGATAATTAAAATTTAAATATCCATTTGAAAAAAATGAGCGAAAAAATATCTCAAAAATTCTCACACTATTATTAGGTGGAAAGGCAGCAGGAAGAATCAAAATAAAACCGATGCTAGTGTACCGTGCTGAAAATCCTCGAGATCTTAAAGGTTTATCAAAAAATATTCTTCTAGTGCTGTGGCCGTCAAATAAGAAAGCGTGGACTACAAAAATATTATTTGAACATTGGCTTACAAATTATTTTTGTCCTGCAACAGAACGAATTTGCCGAGAAAATGAACTGGACTTTAAAATTTTATTGATCTTAGAAAATGCCCCAGGTCATCCGACTAGTCTTAGCGATTTAAATGAAAATGTTCAGGTGACATTTCTTTCATTAAATACGACATCGCTAGTTCAATCAACGAACCAGGGCGTCATTATTTGTTCCGAACTTTTTCCCAAGCCATTAAAGCAACAACTGGAGAAAATCGCCTACTTTAGCAGAATTTTGGAAGAGTTAAATGGGAGAGAAATGTTATTTAAAATATATTTGAAGTATGGCATGAAGTGACACCAGCTAATATAAGAGTCGTATAGAAACATATCCCACGTTGTGCTAATGATTTCGTAGGTTTTGAAGTACATTTTGCTTAAGTTACTTATTAGAAGTGCTAAAACATCTTCAAAATTGTTATTTTAATCCGGTTCAAAAGTTAAAGACATATTTCCAAATATTTATTTAATGAAATATTGTATAATTTCCAAACAAATTTTCCGCGTTGAATAAATTATTTTCAAAACCATTTATCAAAATATTTCAATATTTAAAACATATTTATTTAAAATTTTTCATTAATAAAAGTTCTTTTTTAAAAAGCTATTTTAATTTTTAATTAAAAAATTTCAACTTAAAAAATCCAATTTAAAAAAAAATTAAAAAAATTAAATTATTTTGATAAACCATTGAAATGTTTAACTCTCAGCTGAAAACACCTCACATTACTAATAACATAGTGGAGCTTGGACATCAACTTGGTTTTAAAGATCTAGATTCTGAGAACGGAATTTAATGCATTAAATCGAACAAGAACGAGCTCGATAATGAAACACTCATCAACATAGAAGTGCAGCGAGCTTATCAAGAGCAAGAGAACAACTCAAACAGCGATTTTGTTGAGAGGTCTTACAAGACTACACGACTGAACAACTTTCAGAAATTATTGAATTGGTTGAAAAAGGGACAAATAATATTATGGAAGTTGATTCAAATATATATCGACCGTAGCCTGCCAGTTTGACGAACGATAAATAATTCAATTCGTACTACAAAGGGTTGTATGAGAAAAAACCCAAAAAGAAAATAATTCAGACATCGTTACTGCAATTTTGTAGCAACGAAGAATGAAATATGTGAAAACTTTTCAATTTAAAATAAGTTTTGTTATGTTTTACTTATTTTTAATAAATAGTCACATGTATTCATACATTTGGATATATTGCAATCGTTTTATTTATTGACAAACTGGAAAAGCATATTTTTTGGAACCAATTCTTGATTTTTGTATGTTCATCGATCAGTATGGTTTCAAATAGTGCGGCTAGTTGGTGCAATCGATTAACCGTACTATGCGAGGTATTCCTGCAATTTGTTTTAATTACAATTAAACTTATTATTACTTATAAAAAATAAATATTTTTGTTGTATATTTATGCATACTAAAATATATTATTTTGAATCCCATTAAATAAATTGCAATATTGGATAGGTATTTGAGAAAATAGATTGTTATGAAAACTAAATGGTGGAGGAACAGAAAGGTTGGCAACCACTGTATTAAATATTAGATCTTAGCAATAAAATGAGTACAAAGTCAAACTCGTTTACTCGTTCATTTTGTCTGGGTTATCTGACTTACTTGGAAATACAGAGCAAGTCAACTCGCTTATGTTTTAGAAATATAATTTTTTTATTTAGTATTTGTTATGTTATGGTTGTCTTATGCGTGTTGAGAGAAATTTGATGAGCCCGAAAGAGTCACCGTTAAAACTTGTGGTGGGACAATCGGGGTGCGTGTTATGTTTGCAGATATTGTAATTACAAATAAAATATGATTATAAATTTTACACAACAAATATTAAAAAATGTCTAATTCTTATAACTTTATTATAATAAAAAATAAAAACCTTCAAAGATTTCACGAACGTTCATAAATTAAACAGAATTGTCATCCAAACATTTCATTTTTTTATTTCTAATCACAATTTCCATATCGATTTCTTTTATTTTTTAATTTTACTATAGCGATAATTTACTATAGTAAATTAT
>CAUHTR010007743.1:36977-155082 GCA_959609185.1 Schmidtea polychroa
ATTAGAAAAACTCCAATACCATAAATTACTACGAATTGAAAGAAAAAAAAAATTTTTTTTAGTTTCTGCACAGGGCCCCCAAAAGTTACAGCACGGCGCTGGTGGTTCACCTTTAGCGTATGTTGTCAACAATGTTAACAATGACTTTATACCAGCTTTTATAAACTTTGTGAAACAAGGACACATATTATGGATGATAATTTAAGTTATTTTCATTAAATTTAAGCTTTTTTAATATTTTTTATTTTACTAATATTTTTTATAAAGTTGAACTGTCGTATTTATTATAAATTTCAATTCATTTAATATTTAATTTAAAAATGTAATATTTATCAAATTTTAATTTAAGTACAAACTTTTTAAAGCTCAAAAATGTTTCTTTCACTAATAATTTCGTAGAAATTTTTTTTCTGTCGTAATAGTTTTCTCTCTGTTCCGTGACTTCGATCAATCTTTTTTAATCAATTTATGAATACCTAAAGTATTTAACTTTAAATTTAGTATTTCAATTAAACATTAAATTTTTTCAATGCTTTTCTTCTACATTTTCCGATAACTTCCGGTAACCTATCCTCATTAGAAGAGGTAAAGTAGAAGTATGACCCATGGAATGCTTTGCTTAAAAAATAGACCTTCTCCTGCAAGTCATTTTTAAAAAAAAATTTCCAAGTTTCTTTGTTCAAATTTCCTATTTCCTAATTTTAAAAGTTCCTAATTTTATCTGTTAAAGATATTTGAATCAATTGATGTTTAGAAAAATCAAATCGTAAATTTGTTCGATCACTTTGATAGTCTATAGTTATAATAGGAACATCATAAATACCCCCTTCTACTTGATTAATAATAATTAGTAAACGATGAGCTTCAACATTTACAACATCAGCTGAATCATTACTTATAAATATAATTTATTTTTTAATAATTTTATTGGAGATAAATTAATTTTTATTTTCAGCAAACCTTTTTGTTATTATTATTTATTACCGTATTAGCCCGAATATAATGCGACCCCGAATTTAGAAAAAAATACTCATAAAAAAATTAAAATTAAGGGAAATTCAATCAGGAAAGCGTTTGGTTATGTAATTAAAAGTAATACATAGGTTATATTCATGACAATAAATTTAATTAATTTAAACCAAAATTTAATAAAAATAAAATGTTAAAAATTGTCGCGTTATATTCGGGCTAATACGATATTATTAATTAACGGCCTTGTGAAAAACAAACTAGGAAAACAACAAACCAATTTTATCTCCGAGCAAATTTAACACTAGATTTACTGACTGAGCCAATTTGACTCATTTAAAATTCTATTGCTACATATATATAATACTGATTTATTATTTTTTGAATACATTTGTTGGTTTTTAGATACGTCATGAAATATATGTAAATATTAATTACTCTCCTCTACTGACTCCCTCATTTCGCATATCGAATTAGGTATACCTATTTTTACGGCTATTTTTACCCGTAAATCTAGTGTTAATTAAAAGTAGATGACAATGACAACTATAATTGGTGAGTTAATTATGGGTAACATTTCCAGTTGAATGTCTTTTTCCAAATATATGATTTCAAAAATGCATGAAGAACTATTATATATATACTGTGTCGGTAGATAGGCAAACCCCTACCCCCAGTTGGAAATGAAATTATAATGAAATAATAATGTTGGGTTATTAAGTTGGTGACAATATTTGTAAATTCAAACTTTTACTCTGACTCCAAAGCGTGTTTATTAATTCACAATTCAACACTATTGAACACGATAAGCTTTATTAATATCCACACGGGATTGTACAAATTTCAATTACAACCAATTTATCACACAGAGCTTATTTCGACACTACGTGAAGAATAGCCCTTTCTGTAATCACAATAATAATCACTAGCCGCCAACTATTCAATTGCAGGATACGTTGATCGATTGTTCTATTTGCTTTGACCACACAATTTATTTACTCCACTTCCACTTTATATTTAATTTTACAAAAGATTCTCGTTACTTCTCGTTTTACTCTATTTTTGATTCTCCTTTTTAACTCTTTCCGTCTGTAATTCGTCTCTACCTTTTGTCTCTAGTTTTGTAATATTTTTGCTCTACTTTTCGTTTTGTTTTCGTTTTCCTTTTTGTTCTGATTTGGTTCTGATTTCTCAGTCAACTGTTCCGTTTTATATAGTCTGTTTCATTTGTGACACTGGCGACAGATTCTGTTTTCCATTTTCCTTTTCCACTACGTCAGCTTTAACTCTGACAGATATCAAGATTTTTTTTCATTTTCCTTTTTTATTAAGGCGCCTTATCCCGACATTTTTGCTATCTTTGACAAGCTGTCAAGATACGGCTTTTTCCCTCTATTTTGTTTTCCTGAAATTTGAAATTCCACCTTCATTTGTACTTCTTAATTAACAATGACCTTTGTTTTAATTTCTTGTTTGTTTCCTTTTATTTAATTTATCTTTCTCATTTTTAATTTCTTTATACTTCAGTTTTCTTTTCTGAGTTCCCATAGATCGTCCCGTTTGTCATGGCGATCTTCCTCCAGGTAATTTATTTATTTATTATGTTATTTATCATTTAGTATCCTCAACAATAAAAACCATCCAAAGTAAACGATTAATAAAAGCTTAATTATATTTATTTTATACCCTTTTATGAAAAGCCAATGATTAATATAAAAACTTTTTGTACAATTAAGGTTTTTTGTCTTGCCTTGTATTTTATATTTTTTATTTTTTTAATTATTATTGTTTATTTTGTTCAATGAAAAATCATATAATTTATATAAAATTTTAATTTATTATTAAGTTATTTTTTGAATTTGAAGTGAATTGAATAATACGTTTTAATTGAAAAATCTATTCTTTAAAAACATCTGTTTATTTAAACAATTTTAATAATATTAATTTCTTAATATTATTTCAGAATTACTATAAAATTGATAAGGATTGACAAAGTCTGGCACAATAAATGTTTCTTGTTCCATGTAATTACGGAATATTGAAAAATTTTTATATTCATTTATTTCGTGTAATCATATATTTGTATTTGTTAGTTTTGAATTTACTGATTTTCATTTTTATTTTAATTGAATTTGTAAGAAAATATATTTTTTAATCCAAGTTTAATTTCTCAACGAGGAACAAGAACACCGTTCTGGGAGAAATTAATGCCGTAATTTTTTATTTATTATCATTCACGATAAAATTGAAAGGTCGAATGATATTTTTTTGTTAACTAATCAAATTCAATCCGAAACTTAAGCTTGCATAAAATAGTGCTGAATCCAAAATTAAACCTGCGAAAACTAAATCTGACCCTGTCGTGAACAATCGAAAATATTTATTTAATTCCCGCGCCGATACTTCCTGAAATTAATAATCTGAAATTCTCAAGTATTGCGTAATTGAAATTCAAGCGTTGTTTTAATAAATGTACAACATGTTTTGATTTAAAAAATTTTTGTCATAAGTTATAAAATTTGAGTTGAGAAATTTAATTTGAGGACTTTTAAAAATTTGGAAAATTTTGGGAAATTTGTTTATGGGACTATTTTAAATTTGGGAAAATTTCGAGTTGGGAAATTTATTTCGGAGATTTTATGAGTTGGGAAAATTTTTCTTGTAAATATCTTATATATTTCCTATACTGTTGATTTCCTATAATAAATGCATATTTTTAAAAGATTTTACAAGTAATTTTTATCTATATAAAATTTCGTAATTTTTTTGAGAAAATTTTGAATTGGTAACTTTTGGGACCTTTTAAACTTTGGGGAATTTTTTTTTGAGTTGGGAAATTTATGTTGGGAATTTTTTAGTACTGAAAACTTTTCCAGTAAATATCCTTTTATATGTCTTATACGGGTGATTTCATATAATAAAGTCCTGTTATCAAAAAAATTTCTAAGTCAGAAGTATATATTTTTTGACAATTTTCTAAGTATTGATTTTTTCAAAAATTTTCAAAGTCAATGAGTATATTATGATATATTTTTTAAATATTTTCTAAGTATTTTACTTATGATTTTCCTTATGATCTCATGATTTTGTTCATAGTTAAAGAATACGAATTTTTTCTATAATATAAGTTTATCTATGTTTGATAATATATGAAAGTTGTTATATTATGGCATTTGATTTTGTTTGTCTTAGTTCTATAATATATAGAAAATGTTATATTATGGCGTGACCTATATTTTAATTTAGAGACTTTGGATTGGAAACTAAAATGGAAATTAAGCATTTTTTGTATATACACCCCATATATTTTCGTGACCTACATAAAATGCTAAGTCGACCTAGATACCTCCATTTTTTAAATGCCATTGAATCATCAAAATATTTTACCATAAATTCATATACAAAAAAATCCAGAGACCTTAAAATACTTTGATTTTTTAACAAGGACTGTATTCTATGAACAAATATTTATGGACTTGAAATTACTCTGGCTTTTTATCTAGGGTTAGATTTTGTATAGAAAATTTTTCAAGACCTAAAATACCCCATCACTATAATGTGATTTTGAAAAAAATACTATGTGGCCCCTGAAGCAATGACATTTTTAAACGAGACCTGGATTTCGTGAACAAAACATCTTGGGACCTAAAATACCTCCTCACTATAGTGTGATTTTGAAAATATACCCTGTGGCCCACTGCAGCACAGACCTTTTCACGAGACTTGGATTTTGTATACAAAAGTTCCTAGTACCTTAAAATACTTAGGCTTTTTAATGACAAAAATATGTAGAGATATTTCATTGAAAATTTATTTTTATGCTTTTTAAGTGAGATAAAAAATTTAATAAAATAAAGTTAAAAATTAAATTTTTAAAAAAATTTGAAAAAAAAATGTAAGAGGTCTTTTTTTTCAAGCCCAATATCTCATGACCAAATACTCCTACTTTCCCTCTACTCTCATTTTCCAAATTTCTATAAAGTTTTTTTTTAATTTTTACGCTGTTTTCCTTTGCTATTCTCCTACTCATGGAAAGATGGAATTTGATAAAGCTCTTGAAATATATTCAAATTGTATATTTTTATAATTATAAATGCCCGCAATTTTGGCTTTTTGAGTGTATGTTTTATTACAGAGTTGTAGTGAGTAATTTTATTTTTCCCGTCACAATTAATATTTTACTTTTCTATAGCAAATTCACTTAATTTTGGCTTGTCATCCATTTTTATACTTAATTCAAGTAAATGTGTTTATTTTTTCTTTATTTAAATCAATTATATCTTATACAAAAGCGCAATAAGTAAGGGCCTATCAATTGCACTAATGAACAGGTTTAAATTATTTAATTTATTGTAATTAAATATTTTGATGTAATAATACATTTTTATAGTTAATTAGTAATTGATTTTCATGCTTTTGATTCAATAAAAAGTTTGAATAATATTTTAAAAGATTTCCGATGAATTTAATCATCATAAAGATAAGATATCTTGTTGTTATTTAATATTTTGATTATTTTCTAAATGAGTTTTTAATTCTTCGAATTTTATGATTTTTAACGTATTACGCCAGCAATTTTTGTCACAAATTCTATCACTACACAAAAATTACTTAAAACTTACATTTGTTTCTATGGAATAATTGGTTATATTGAAACATCAAATATTTCTTTAAAAGCGTCTGTTATTCCTTTTTTTAATGAGGCCCTTTATAATGCTCTTTTGGGGTTATACTGCCCGTAATTTGTATTTTGTTGTAACACCCGAACTAATAGAAGCTTAATGTATTGAAATCTGACAACAAAATAAGACAACCGATAAGAATTTCGTCATCTGGCTTCCACTAAGTAATCAACATAACCGTTTCACTGCTGTCAAATTATGGTAATTGAAAGTTCTAACTTTAATATAAAAATTATAGTTCCGGTTCTGTATTTGTTGTTTTATGACTAAGAAAATAAAAAATCGACGACAAATTTAGAGTTAAATTAGCAGGAGAACAAAAGATTAATTAACCCTACACTGCATATTGTATCACTGGTGATACACAATTATCTTAATCTATCAAATACAATATACGGTCCTTTAAACGGTCGTTGTAACTTTGGTGACAAGCCCTTTTCTGGTTCTGGTTTATTCACATAGACTAAATCTCCTATTTTAATATTATGAGCATGTGCTTTTCTGTCGTAGGATTCTTTATACGTTTCCTGGCTATGTCTTATTTCTAAATATAAAAAGTCATGCAGTGTAGGGTTAACTAAGTATTAATTAATTAAGTATATTACATAACTTTATGTATCTCTGGTCCATCTCTAAAAAGTCCTTCTAACAATGCCTTAAAAATGGTGAGCTTACATTATATTTATATCAATTATTATAAAGAGTAACAAGAATAATATGATTAATAAAATTTAATAATATACAATAGAATTATATAGTAAGTCATGTTTAAAAAAATTAATTTAACTAATACTTACAAAGTCAAAACATTGAAAATTACGGCTAAAGTTCCGGAAAAGCATGATCCGATCAGGAGAATATGTTGCGGCTGGAATATTGTCAAATTCATAGTTTCTGAATTTTACAGAATTTCATTGATTTATCCATTTATATCCATTTAAAATTAGTAATATATTTTATAGCGATCTACAGTAATTTCCCAGTTTTAATACAGTCATACGCGAGTAACGTTATATATATATATATCTTAAGCTTTGCCATCATTCTAAGCAAGCGATGTTTTTGAAAATCTGTTTTTTTTAACTTAATTTTCATTTGATTTACATTTCTAAAGTGAAATTTTTGTTATAGTTAAATCCATCTTTAAATTTCTCACCAAAAATCTTGAAACCAACAATATATATTTAATCAAAGATTTATAAATAACAAGATTTTAATTTTTCACAAAAACCGCCAACTCCAATTATTAAAACAAAAAGATATCTAACTCTCCCCTTTTTAAGACTTTTCCATTTCATCAGCCACTCGATTCTTCTTTCTTTCGTTCCTTCTTGTGAATGTAGTTCGACTCTATGTGGTGATAGAAATCTGACGATTTTAAATGGGCCATCGTATTGCATACCATCCTTGTACCTGTTCTGAGGCTCTTTACGTACGAGTACCTCCTCCCCCACCTCGAAAACACGAGTGCCCCTATTTGTCTTATCCATAGCTCTCATAGTGTCTGCGGCATTACTCGAGTTATACTCGAGTTTAGGTTAACACTCAGTCAATAAATTATCTGAAATGGTGATAAACCTGTAGCACATTGTCGACTGCCATATATAGTGAACTTTATTCTGGGTAGAAGTTCGTGCCAGTTTCTCCCTTCACATCCACCTGTCAATGTTGATGTAATAAGATCTCATGGTGCGTTCGGCTCAACCATTTGATTGGTTCTGGTAAGGTGAGCTGAATTCTTGTTTGATTCCAAGTTTCTGTAGCTTCTGTCTTAGGAAATTCCCTTCGAAATTGCGGCCTTTATCTGTTAAAATGCTCTTTGGTTTTTGTGAATCGATAGATCCAACTATTAAGTATCGTTTTGAAAATTGCCCCTCCGTCTTGCTTTGTGATTGCAGTTAAAGAAATCAGTTTGCTTAAACATTCCACCGTTACTACCATATATTTTTATGGTGTTTATTTCCATGTAAACCACATCTATAACAATCTGTTCTAAGAATTCAGAGCTATATCTAGGAATAAATGTTTCCTTGGTTCTTGTCTGATCGATCTTTCTCTTAGCGCAGATCTCGCAACATCGTAAACAGAGTTGGATTGTTTCTTGCGATTTCGGCCAATAAAATATCTTTTCCATATAATGAAATAATTTCTTAACTTCAATGTGACATAGTTCTTCATGTAGGGTTGTTGTTAACAGGCCTGCAAATGTTTCTGGGACTAATATTAAGATATTTTTGTTCTTTTCTACTGTTATTAATCCTTCATCAATTCGTGTATTTTTTACGTAAAATGGAAAACAATTCTTTTTCTCCCGTGTACATCCAGTTTCCAATATCTCTCGCAGCTCTCGAAACCGAATGTTCTGTTGTTGTTGTTCCCATACTTTTTCCATAGCTTCTGTTCTTTGGATAGTATATATATATAATCTTTGATTTTCCTTCCTTAGCTTCTTCATGTCTTGTTTGACATTGGGTGCAAATCATACTTTGCAATCTTAATAGTCCATGTGCATTCGAGTGTTCTTCGCCTTTCCGATATTTTAGTTCAAAATCATGTTCGACAGGTTAGCTAACCATGTTTGGAACTGCGGACTGATTGGTGTTTTTGTAGTGTTCATGAAAACCAATGCTTTGTGGTCGGTGCGAATTATGAATCTTTTCCGTACAGATATTCTCTAAAATGCATGACGTATTCATGTACGACGAGCAGTTCTTTCCTGGTTACACAGTATCCCTTTTCATATTTCGACATATGTCTCGAGCCATAAGCTATGACGGATTCTTCTCCATCTTCTGTAATTTGACTCAAAACTGCACCAATGGCTCCGAAACTAGCGTCTGTGTCTAAGATAAAAGTCCTATCTTCTATTGGAAAATCAAATATAGGTTCTTCGCACAACCGTCTCTTCAGAGTTTGGAAGTTCTCATTGCATTCTTTAGTCCAATTTATATCTTTATCGCATCCAGATGTTGCAGCGTATAATGGTTCGGCGATTTTGTCATAGTCTTTGATGAATCTTCTATAGTAGTTCGTTAATCCGAGAAACGATCTCAATTGTTTTGAACATTTTGGTACTTCTGCTTTCTCGATCTCTTCCACTTTCTTCCTGTTTGTTTGGATACCCTTCTCGTAAACTGTGTGACCAAGGAAACACAATTCTGTTTTATTGAATTTGCATTTTTCTGGATTTATTTTCAGTCCTGCCATTTGAATTCTTCAGAATATTTCCCTTAATAGCTCATCGTGGTCTTTTTGACTTTTATCATATACCAAGATATCATCTAGATAAACTACTACTCCCTTGAATAGCATTCCTTTTAGCACTGTATGCATCAGTCTCTGGGATGTCGCAGGGGCTGTTGCTAAGCCAAACGGTAGTTTATTGAAGCAAAATTGTCCTTCTTTTGTACTGAATGCAGTCATTTCTTGAATTTCTGGAGCCAACTCCACTTGATAATACGCCTGACCTAAATCGATTGACGAAAATATTTTTGCATTCGCGAGACAGTCTAGTAAGAATTTGGTGTTAGGCATCGGAAATGACTCTTTTTCTGTTATGGAATTTAATCCACTATAATCTACACACATCCTGATAGATCCATCTGTCTTCCCTACTATCATAAACGGAGCATTCCAACTACTCTTGCAACACCGAATAACATTTGGTTTCATTAACTCTTTTATCAGCTCTTCAATCCTTTTCTCCAAGTGTATTGGTTGACGTCGAGGATGTTGCATTATTGGGCCTTGTGTTATCCGCATCTCATGTCGAACCAAGTTTGTAAATCCCAGATCGAATTTCGATGCCAAATAAATTCCGCCGTATTCCCTGATCATTCCTTCAATATCTTTACTATTCTCACCTCCCATCGCCACTAGTGCTTTATTTATTCTTCCTTCATCAGTGTAAATTTTGTTTATCAAACGTTTCTATATTATTGATTTTTACTAACTTTACTCCAAACTCTTTCATTGTATCAATGCCCCCTATGAATTCGGGTTTGATCTTTTTATCACTACTACTGTGATTAATTTGGTCTTCTGATTCCATGTGGCCGGTATAGTCATGTATCCCATTGCCTCTTTACCTCAAGTTGAAAAAACTTCGCATAATAATATCATACTACGTTGAAGTTCTGGTTTGCCTATTTTCTCTCACAAATTCTTGCTCATACCTTCTGTGTCCCCTTTTGCAACAGAAAAAACAATCACCTACCGTTAATTTTGGGACTGATGGTTGTTTCTCTGTTTCGGCATTATTTAACATTATTTTACTCCAATTTCTTCCATCTTCCGTCTGGTACATCTCTTCTTCTGCCTCGTCTCTTCGCCGTTCAATTTATTGTCTTGACTCCACCGACGAAATGAAACCCATGGAGTCGCTGATATTTTTTCCGTCTTCTCTCAATATAGTATATTTCTCAGGGACATTGTATCTATCTCTAATGTCGCTGTGAGCAGTTCTGAAATCCTGCCTGTTCTCGGTGTAATCTCTTCTTTTAGATTTTGAATCTTCTTCTATGCACGCTATCCTTTAATATCGATGTGGAACCTCTTTCCGTAACGAAATAGAATCTCGGAACCCGTGACCTTCCTTGCCACATATCAGGCATTTACTCATACCTTCTGTGTCCCCTTTCGCCACAGCAAAAACAATCACCTACCGTTAATTTTGGGACCGATGCTTGTGGTAGTCCTCTACTTTCGTTGTACAGCCTCCTGGCTATATTCTTCACGGATATTGTTGGCAGCTTCCTTTCTGAGCTTTTCGGAATTCTCGCATTTCTCAAGAATTGTTCTCTTGGAGATTGTTTTCGACGACCATGGTTATTTCTTTCGTATTGTATTGGTCCGCGTATAGAATGTTCGTATTCTTCTTGATCTGTGGTGACTAAATGGGTCTTCTGATAGTCTTCTTTGTGGTGATGTAGGCATGGGATCTTGGGTATTCTTTTGATTTCTCATCTGCCCTCCCTCAGTTACGCTAGCGTATGTTCTTTGACCGATTGCTTTAATAAATTCCGTTTTATTGTTTCCATTTTTGTTACTTTTAAAGATTTTCGCTAATGATCTCGTTTCTTCAATTTTTGTTTCTGGTTTCGTCAATAGTATCTCCCGCAGTATCGCATCGCGTGCTTTATTTGCGATGAGGTCTTGAACAATATCTTCTTCTGATCGTCCTGAATTTACAACTTCAGCTAAAGCTTTCCTTAGACGTATCTCAAAAGCTGCAAACCTTTCATCATCTTCCTGTTCCATAGTTGCCAATTCTCTGATTTTGTAATTGTGAACGTATGTAAGAATCACGCTTTGGCTTTCACATCTGTTGTTTCTGTTCCTCTGACGTTTCCTCATACTGCCACTAATAACACATCGAAAGTGTTTGTCAATCACTGTCAATTTGTCAGCAACCATTCTTCTATATCCATGATCCATTCTTTGGCTTCTTTTAAACCTCGTCCATCATATCGTTTGATGTTCAGTGTGAGCATGTCTTGGTATGATTTCGGTAGGCATTCCATTAGCGATTTTGTCGATTTTGAAATGGCGTTGATAATTAGATTTTCGGCGTAGTCGCCAGTTAAATCCATCTTTAAATCCAACTTTAAATTTCTCAGCAAAAATCTTGAAACCAACAATATATATTTAATCAAAGATTTATAAATAACAAGTTTTTAATTTTTCACCAAAACCGCCAACTCCAATTATTAAAACAAAAAGATATCTAACTGTTATTGTTTGTGCATAAATATCTTAGCTAGTTGTATTTTTAGTCCTATTTTGTTTAATTCGTATATATCTTGTTTTATAACAAGATGTTTAATTACCTCGTATAACGTTGTTTCGTTTAACATCGCATTTTTCTGGAGCCATTTAACAACGTTACCCGGAGTGTGACTTTAATCATTCTTGACCCAATTCACAACGAACTTTTTTTAACCAATTTTATATTTTTTTAAACTATCCAAACAATATATTAAATAAAAACACTAAAAACGAAAACAAACGGAATATATTTTAAGGAGATTATCTTCATCATTAGTTTGAGATGATAATCTGTGTTTGCAGCTATATACGAAATCAATAAAGATGTAATAGTTATAATTTAATGAGTTAATTAAATAATCTCAATAAATTCGTCACTGATTGAATGTTAATTGTCGGAAATTTTGATTTAATTACCAATTTTATATGCTCAATAATATAGCTTACGCCTTTCAATCGGCTATAACCCATGTGCGGAGATTACGTGAAGTCTCTCTAATGTTTGTAGCATTGCATTCATTACATAAAAGGTAACCATTGTATAGTTTGATTTTGTGATGATTACTAATTCAATTATTGTTCTTCACAAGCAAATTCTATCTTTGTAATGTCGTTACTAAAAGAGAAACTATGCAAAGACTTAATCAGGTAGTACAAGTTGTGGGTTCGGGTAGATTAAAAAATGTTTTTAATTGTGACCTTGTTTCTATATCTAAACCGGGAACGCATAATTTAATTCACACTAATGATACCCATCACTTTGGTACTGTACCAACAGATTAAGACTGCAAACAAAGTGAGTTGCGCTACCATGACTGCTAAATTTAATACTCAAGTTGGTTTCAAAAAAAGATTTAAAAAAATCTAAGACAGAATATTTCATTTGCTAACTCTACTTGTTCCAATTACTCCCATACTCCTAGATTATCTTTTCCAACCGTAAGAAAAATTAATAAGCCATTATCGAATGTTGAATATTAATTGAAATTAATAATTGTTATTAATTATTGTAGTTTCGGTAAGCAGGACGTGTGATATTTTAAAAATTTTTAATGAGACGTAAAATTTACTAAATATCATCATTTCACTTATGAAATTAAATCATATTCATCATTTAAATCTAAATTTAAGTATTTCACGAATACTAAAAGTCAAAATTATATAAACAAACCTTTGAAAATATTTCCGCCTTAAACTTTTGCAAAATTATATTTTTCATGATCCATAGAGCTGCAATTCTCGTTCGGTCATTTAGCTCTTTATATTCATCACATTGCCCAGTATTTCTTTTAAATATTTACAATTATCGAACCGCATTTTGTGAGCTCTCTTTAGTTCCTCTACCTTTTCTTTCATTATCATGCCATCATATTTGTAATTATTCAATAAATAATCAATAAAATTTAATATCATAGAATTCATATTCTGTCCAAAAACTAACCGAAAACTGTTGAATAATAATTATAAAACGAGACGCACAATGTTTATTAAAAACAGACATTTATATCACAGTCTAAATTACCGCAACGTAATTTATTGACGAGAACTATTGCACTCTTACGCAATAGAGTCGCAGTATTTTTCTCGCACATTCCCCCGTGATCAGTATGATGTATCCAAGTCATACTGATCAAGATAAAGCGGCTTCCTCCGAGGTCGTTTCGGCCAGCCCTTACGCGACGCCGCTTCCATATCCTCATTTGCTCGATCTGTTTCAGATTGATATTCGGATTTATCATCAGCAACATCTTCTACTGCTGGTCGGATGTCCGCAATGTGTCATGATGTTCCATCTACTTCAATGTTTGTGGCAGAATTAATTCCGGTCACAATTTCAATGGGCCATTGAGCAGTCTAAATTACCGCAACGTAATTTATTGACGAGAACTATTGCACTCTTACGCAATAGAGTCGCAGTATTTTTCTCGCACATTCCCCCGTGATCAGTATGATGTATCCAAGTCATACTGATCAAGATAAAGCGGCTTCCTCCGAGGTCGTTTCGGCCAGCCCTTACGCGACGCCGCTTCCATATCCTCATTTGCTCGATCTGTTTCAGATTGATATTCGGATTTATCATCAGCAACATCTTCTACTGCTGGTCGGATGTCCGCAATGTGTCATGATGTTCCATCTACTTCAATGTTTGTGGCAGAATTAATTCCGGTCACAATTTCAATGGGCCATTGAGCAGTACATTTTCCCGGTATTGGCTTCACAACGACCCTTTGCCTAGTTGTATATTCACACGTTTCCGAGTGTTCATCTTCTTTTCCTCGATAAAATCTCAAATGATACTTGAACAACCCTTCCGACGGGGTTGTGTCCTGACTGATGTCATCTATAGGTGCAGCGTTGTACCAGAATACAATATCACTGGGATCTGCTTAACTCCTGGCCGCATGACACTTTATTCTCCGGTGTTTTCTGTCTACGATCCCATTTCCAGCGGGCCGATAAGCGCATTTATAGATTGGTTTAACATTCCATCTACAACATAGGTCTCTGGGGGAATTAGATTGAAAACTTGCCCCATTGTCCATCAATAGTTCTGATACTGGACCTCTCTCTCGGAATACTTCCTCCAAATTTCTTACAATGTTCGGCGCGTCCTCCCGGTCTACTACTACAACCCAAACACCAATACAGAAAACACACATACCATCAATTCAATAACCAATCCAAAAACAAACATCCCCAACTATTTCACAAACGATAACGGAACTCCGCAAAAATGGTTTGAATTCGCGAAACTAACCGTAACACTATCTGGAGTTAAATCAACAAAATCCCTATGCTCCACAAAAAAATTATTCAAATTAAACAAGTTTTATTAACGAGTAGAACTAAATAATGGACTTTAAATCTCGAATAGCAGGAACCTTGCTATATTCTTTTCTGGTTCTTTTATGGAATTGTTTTGTAGAATCCTCTTTTTGATTTTATCTTCTTCTGACTCAACCAATTAAGTAACTTGAGATCTGGTAATATCTTTTCTAATCTTGTACTGAATTAGTTTTGTTGGATTCTCTCTTCAGTTCTTATTTTATAGTATTATTTCTGATCTTTGTTTTGTTCTAGTCTTTTAATATTCTTTTTTCGTTTTTACTGAATTGGTTTAATAATATTCTTTCCAATTTCTTCTAAATTTGTTTTCTTATTCTTGTCTTAATTCCTGTTTGTTCGAAATTTTATTTGATTTCTTTATTGACTTTTTTAATTTGTGTTTTTACTATAACGATAATTTACTATAGTAAATTATCGCTATATAGTTTTTTTAATCTAATTTTCCCAACGCTGCGAGAACGATTATGTACAAAAAAAAACAAAACCTAATTGTGTTATTGTTGAAAACAAACATAGTCACAAAAATACAAACATCTACTACACCGCATATAGAAAACAGTGTACGACGAGTGATTTCACTTGTGATTGCACCGACATCATTTTCCCTGATCCATGACAAATTCCCAGCATGATCACGTTTTATTCTGAGCCCCGGTACCTTTGCCTTTTCTATTGATCCTGCTGACTTTGTAGTCAGGCCGTATAGAGCTAAGTGATTCACGACCTCGTCAATTTGAACTTTGCCTGTGTCTACAGCGATGTCATCAATGCAGTGATCTATCACATCTTTGATTCTGGGGTGGAGGCTTGACACTTTTCTGAGCACTTGAGACATTGTTTTTGGAGCACAGTTGAGGCTGAATCTCAATCTTGTTAAGTAATACAACTTATTTTTGTATCGAACTTTTTGGTATTCTCAAAGTTCTTCGCTGATGTGTAACTGCAAATAGGCATTCTTTAAATAGAGCATTACCACTTGATATCCCATTTGTCCCCATTTCTTTAAACTTTCGCCACACAAATCACTGTCACCGGTGTGACTCTTAACGCAATTATTGAGGTCTCTAAAGTCAAGAACCTGTCGGACTTTTCCTTTGTTTTCTTGCACTGCTGCTAGCAAGGGCAAGATACCATGATCGTTGCTATTCGCCTGAGTCAACCAGTCTTTCTTGATCCAGCGATCGATCTCCTTTTCGTACTTCTGTCGTATTTCTGGTTTTACTGCTCATTCTGTGACAAGGTTATTCAGCAAGGCAGGCTTTTCTCTTCACTTCCAGGACACAGTCCATTTGTTCCCGTCGAATGACGCTAAAAAATCGTTATCTTCAACTTTTACTTGGTTCTGCTTAACGGTCTTTACTGATGAGACAGCACATCCACCAAATTGCACTCCTTCATTATTGATCCGAACACCTCCAAGAAGTCCTATTGCATCAAGTCCCAGAACAATGTCGACTCCTGCTACGAGATTTTTCATTATTAAACAATTTACCATGACACAAGATGGATATTCTGCATTGACTCTCTCCTTTGCAAGGCACTCTACGACCATCTAAAGACATGACGTCCTTGGTTTTGCCTCTACCTCTCGCAAGACTGCTGGATGCAATCGTTTGAGAGCATCCAGAATCAACTAATCCAACGCACCACTTTCCATTCACCTTGAGCTTGACTATCACCAGCGCCATTCCCGACGTTATTGAGAATCCGCTTTTTCTCTGCTGCTACAGTTTCTCTTCTGGCATTTCCCTGCGATCTTTTTGGACATTGTCTGGATGAGTGCCCTGTGTTCCCACATGTCCAACATTCTTGCATAGGACATTTGTTCACGTAGAGACCCGGTCTCCCACAGCCGAAACAGAGTCTACTTTCAATTCTGGTATTGTTAGGCGATGTCTTCGACGCGACAAATCCGGCTGACTCGGAATGGTCTGATAACAGAGCACGAGCTTGGCAAACTATTTCTGAAAGATTCATTTCGTGAATTTTTGCCGATGCTCGCATCTGTTGGGATGCTGGTGATGGCAAACCTCTAACAAATGCTCTCTTGAGCAGATTATCTTCTTCGATACCAGCCAGTGTGGCCAATTGCCTTAGATCTGCGAGGAAGAGGTCCACCAGCTCCCCGTTCAATGACCTGGTTCGAAATTTGTCAGAGGCCTGAAAACCGTCCATTGAGAATGTGTCTAGCAGAACCCTTTTGATTGTGTTGCAACAACGCTTATCTTTTTCCGTTAGTTGATCGTAGACCAAGAAAGCAGGCCCCTCTAACAGCCACGGTAGCATGAGCGATATATCTTCTATTTTTGATGAGTAGCCACCAATTATAATTTCTTCAACCATGTCGAGAATTCACCTATTCCATCATAGGGCTTTATAAATTTTTGAAAATACATCGCCGCGATAGCTTGTTGAATAGTAACTATAAAACGAGACGCACAATGTTTATTAAAAGCAGACATTTATATCGCAGTCTAATTTACCGCAACGTAATTCATCGACGAGAACTATTAAGTAATAGATCCATCGTTAGACACTCTTACGCAATAGTGTCGCAGTATTTTTCTCGCACAAGAACTTTTCTAAACTTACTATTGTTTATAAGGTTTGTAATTTTTTCCTATAGCCAGCTGCATTAAAAGATGACCAGATGGTAAGATAGACTGGGGAAATATGACTTTTTGCTTAACTTCTACACCTCCATGTCACCCTGTTTGGGTTCAACTACCCAAGGTATGTCAACTATTCATTTTAATTTGAATGAAATTTTTTAGTTATTATTATTATTCGCTTAAAACCATGGGAGTATTAAAAATCTAAAAAATAAAAACAAGTTTCCTAGATATAAATATGTTGGGTTATGACTTATTAAAGTCAGTTGTCTCTGTCTGTTTATGTTCTTTCCCAATAAAATAACTAAAACTCAACATATAACAACTATATTTACAACTTTCTTTCAAAATATTTATCGCCAGGTAGGTTGCCCAAGGGATAATAACCTTTTCTGGTACGATAATTTATAATTCTCTTTTGCTTTACTTGAATTTTCTCTTAAGTTTCTCTTGGAGTTTCGTAAACGTCTTCTAATCTGGCTTGTTTTCTTCGATCAACTGGCAATTTGCTTTTCAACGCCTCTCTTTTATATACCCTGCCTTGAAGACAATTTAATAATCGTTCACAATATTCGGATATAATTGCATCCACGACAAGCAGATTGTTCAACCCCGTCTTTGATGATTTATCTAAAATAATTTAACAATCTCTCAGACTTCTCTCACAGCTTGGCTGTCTATACCCATCAGGTTGTCCACATCGCTCGAGCTTCTCTTTAGTCGATTAATTTGTTTTTGCGTTTTAACATTTTCTAGGTATGCATTGCTAAATTTTATTAATTTGTCTTTCGATTTGGCGTTCAACCATATCTATTTACCCGAATCAATATTATTTTACTAAAAGTTTGCGCTTTTACCATTTTGATGTTTTTATTGATTTTACATGTGCGTCTATTTTATTTTTGTGCCTTTATATATTACCCCAACAAATATATAATTTTTATGTTAAGCCACATGTCAATCATAGATAAAAATTTACGAGAGTCATAACCACTTTCATACTAGATGAGGCATATATGAAATCATGTATTGTATTATATTTTTTCTTTTAATAAAAATTGGACAATTGTTTATATATCGTTCATTTTTAATAATTGTTATTTTGTTGAAAAAAAAACTCATTACAATTTTAATTTAAATTTTTGATTTTAAATATTTCATTTGGTTATAATATTTTTCTATTAAATATTTATTTTTATTATTTAATTTTAATGTTTTCAATAAATTATTTACATAAATTAGAATTATTAATTTAATTGAATAATTTTATTTATAGTTTATTTAAAGTTTTATTATATTTTGATTTAAACTTTCCTAAATATCGTATTTTTTAATTATTAGAATCACTTTTCAATTAATTTATTAATTTAATTCTGAATCTGCAGAATGTTAATTATAATTTTCAAATTTAACTATATGTCATTCTCGTACTGTACTTGAAGTGTTTTCATTAATTTTAATTAAATTTGTTTTGTTTTTTAGTGTTACTTTCTTAATGTTTTATCTTACTTAGAATAATTTTATGTAGGTAAAGTAATTTTAATTCAAACTTTGTTCCTGTGCGTGTGTTTTCGTCTTAATAAACCAAATTATGAATGCCCTCATAATTTTTTTGCCCAACACAGATAAAAAAAGATTACTGTTGAGATGACATATTATTTAACCTCATCAAAAGTAAAAAAACAATCATGCGATTATTTACTACCGTCTGTTCGCGTGTAACTCGCGCGCGCGTACTATTCAAATTCACTCATTATTTCGATTTTTCAAAATTTTTTGAAAAGATTTGAATAGTACGCGCATTGACCGAAACTGAGAGCGAGTTAACAAAAAGTTGAAAAAATGAATTTTCAATCGGTATTTATACTGATTTAAGTTGTCCGCTTACGCGTTTGTATTTTACTATATTAAATTGGAATGCGGGTAATTTTGATTTACTATACACACATACTCGGGTGCATACATTTCACATTTAATTGATTGTTTTAAACAATCGGATTATTTAATAATTTTATTTTTTTATTTCATTTTATTGATCAATTTTAATTTTAATTAATTAATTTTTTTTTAATTAATTTAATTAATTTTTCATGTTCTTTTTCCTAAATTCTGCACACTTTGTCATAGCTTCTTTGTATGTAAATACAAGTCATAACATCCATAATTAATTTGATTATGGTCCTTCGTATGTGTTAGTAGCAACGACATCAAATTCATTTTCGGTATCCATTAATAAAATTATAAAATTTATTCTATTCACAAAACTGACTTTTTTCGTAATATTAAAACAAATATCTTCTAGGCTTTTCTTTTGATTTTGATGTTGATTTCAATGCTGGTTTAATTTGTTAATTAAGTAATTAATTTATTAATTTTTTTATTTTAATTTAAATGTTTATTAGCAATTTCCGTTTTAACTTAAACTTGAATTCTACCCTTTCATCCCCTTCTTTAAATTTTTTAATCTTTTCAATATTCCTGATTAAAGACTTCCAACTTTTATCTCTCAGCATATATATATATATATATATACGATCGTGTATTCGTTTTGTTACCGTGTATGATCCTTCATATCTATCTTGATTCGTATTTTTCTTTTGATTAACACATTGTCTCCAACTTTCAACCTCCTTGCAGTTGTTATTTCGTCATTTCGCCTTTTATTTTCAATTTTCAATGTGATATAGTTCCTGTCGATTCTACTATCATTATACCATTTCGATAAATAAATTCTCCTACCAAAAATAATTTCAGCTGGACTTACTCCCGTTTTTTTTGGATTGTCGCGTTGAGTGTATATTCTATATCTGGGATAAGGTCTGCCCAGTCTTTTGTATTTCCGTCCTTCAGCGATGCATTAATTAAACCTCTTATTATCCGGAATTATCTTTCGATTATACCATTCGTATTGTGATGATATGGGCTCGAATACACTATCTCAATCCAGCATTTTTGCTTATATTCTTTATGCTATTAGCCTCGAATGTTTTCCCGCAATCAACATGTAGTTCTTTGGGTGCCCCAAATTTTAGAATCCAGTTGTTTAACAATATCTTTCCAATCGCTTCTTCATTCTTTTTATTTATTGCTGTTAACAAGATGTATTTACTGTAATGGTCGATGATTGCACAAATGTATCAATCTTAGTGTATGATGTTGATACGAAAATGTATAATTTAGTGCAATTGAAGTCAATGAGCTTTAAAGGAAATAACGGGAGAGCAGATCAGGGAAAATTCTGAGGTAATGATAGATCCAGCAACGAGTACAACAACCAGAATCACCTCTTTACAGATGAAAGACACTTCGATAGTGTTGATGTCAATCTTGGGCAAAAGATGGGATGCGATTTCTGAGACACTAGAACAAAATGTGGGCAAAGTGTCTATGAAACGAATTATAAATAGATATGTGTATCCAAGAAGGTGATCATAGAGGTTCAAAGAAATATACATTCGGGAGATCTGAAATTGATAAATCACTTCAATAAAAAGATTGATTATCTATTTCATTTTGGTCAAAATACCGTTGAAAATGTATGCCGAGAAGTTATTATAAACGACTGCAATATCAATAGAGAAATACTCCGAAAGCGGATGGGATTGGCTATAACCAATCCCAATTTGATGGCACCAATGTTGATTACAGAAAATGGGGTGTTTGCCGGAATCTTCGGTGAAGCATTATATAGAAAGAGTAATAATGGAAATGGTAGATACAATCGTTCCAAGAGGAAGTGGGAAGATAAATTACGTATATCTGTTAACTCCAGATAATTACAAGAAAGCGACGTATAATACGATGAAAAAGATTTGGGAAATTTTATGTTCATCGGACAGGCGTGTGCCGGATTGATTGCAATTTATGTAATTAGCGTTGTAATCAAAGTAATAATATCGCAGGTTCTCTCAAGGCACTGGCTATACACAATGACAGGGTGGTCATGGAATTTAATAATTGGCTGATATCATTATTGGCAAGATTCTTCATCACTCATCATCAATACAAAGAGTTAGAGATACTGAAAGCGCGAATATTAAAGAAAAAACTTGACCTATGCTAGTACAACTCATTAAAGGAAGGACAATGACAATGACACTAGGGTGACAGTGTACAGTTTTATGTAGATAAGCAAGAACTAAGTGAAGTAAAAGTTAGATATCTTTTTATTTTAATAATTGGAGTAGGCGGTTTTGGTGAAAAATTAAAAACTTGTTATTTATAAATTTTTGATTAAATATATATTGTTGGTTTCAAGATTTTTGCTGAGAAATTTAAAGTAGGATTTAAAGATGGATTTAACTGGCGACTACACCGAAAATCTAATTATCAACGTCATTTCGAAATCGACAAAATTGCTAATGTAATGCCTACCGAAATCATGCCAAGACATGCTCACACTGAACATCAGACGATATGATGGACGAGGTTTAAAAGAAGCCGAAGAATGGATCAGGGATATAGAAGAATGGTTGCTGACAAATTGACAGTGATTGACAAACACTTTCGATGTGTTATTAGTGGCAGTGTGAGGAAACTTCAGAGAAACAGAAATAACTGACAAAATCAGAGAATTAGCAGCTATGGAACAGGAAGATGATGAACGGTTTGCAGTTTTTGAGATACGGCTAAAGAAAGCATAAGCTGAAGTTGTATATTCAGGATGATCAGAAGAAGATATTGTTCAAGACCTCATCGCAAATAAAGCACGCGATGCGATACTGCGGGAGATACTATTGACGAAACCAGAAACAAAAATTGAAGAAACGAGATCATTAGCGAAAATCTTCAAAAGTAACAAAAATGGAAACAATAAAACGGAATTTATTAAAGCAATCGGTCAAAGAACATACGCTAGCGTAACTGAGGGAGGGCAGATGAGAATTCAAAAGAATACGCAAGATTCCATGCCTACATCACCACAAAGAAGACTATCAGAAGAGTCATTAAGTCACCTCAGAACAAAAAGAGACGAACATCCTATACGCGGACCAATACAATACGAAGGACATAACCATGGTCGTCCAAGAGAACAATTCTTGAGAAATGCGAGAATTCCGAATAGCTCAGAAAGGAAGCTGCCAACAATATACATGAAGAATTTAGCAAGGAGGCTGTACAAAGAAAGTAGAGAACTACCACAAGCATCAGTCCCAAAATTAACGGTAGACGATTGTTTTTGCTGTGGCAAAAGGGGACACAGAAGGTATGAGCAAGAATTTGTGGGAGAAAATAGGCAAACCAGAACTTCAACGTAGTATGATATTAATATGCGGAGTTTTTTCAACTGGAGGTGAAGAAGCAATGGGATACATGGCTATACCGGCCACATGGAATCTGAAGACCAAAATAATCTCAGTAGTAGTGATAAAAAGATCAAACCCGAATTCATAGGGGGCATTGATACTGTTTAAATTTAAGACACATCAGAAGAATTTCATTGTAATTAATATCACAAGCTTTATTTGCACAAAACCATTTATCGTGTCCAATAACTTGAGATTGAGCCATGATTGAATTTAAAACATTGGATAATTGTTCAACACTTCGGCTAATAAACATTGGAGTTGTGTTGATCTTTTTAAGAGCTCGATTAAATAGAATATATTCATAAGTTAGCAAGTTTATCTTTTTATCGCTAATGTCATAAATGATTTCGGATAATCAACGAATATCTTTAAATCTTTGGGGAAATTTCATAAAAATATCTTGGAGTTCCTCTTCAGTCATTTCATGATTTGCAGAAATTAAATCGTTGATTTCCAATCGTTTTGATAAACTTCCATTAATAATCTTCGCTATATTGCTCATTGAAATATAACATATCAAACATTCATTATCTTCCATATTTCCTTTCAGAATACAAAAAAATTCAAATCCGCAAATTCGAAATACCCACACAATTCACCAGTTCAAACAAAAGATTCCTCGAACTCTATAAATCCGAATTACCAGAATTAACATCAATTTTCTAAATCAAATTAATAAAAATTACAAACTAAATAAACCTATTTCTCGCGTCTATGTGCGCACACCAACAAAATTTAATCTAATCATACCGCGCACACAGACGCGATACAAAAACGCCAAACAAACTGCCAGTCAGAGGCAATCCCCCTCTGACTGGTCGAAACAGCTACAATGAAAGAGTTTGGAGTAAAGTTACTAAAAATCAATAATATAGAAACTTTGATAAACAAAATTTGAACCGATGAAGAAAGAATAAATAAAGCACTAGTGGCGATGGCAAGTGAGAATTGTAAAGATATTGAAGGAATGATCAGGGAATACGGCGGAATTTATTTGGCATCGAAATTCGATCTGGGATTTACAAACTTGGTTCGACATGAGATGCGGATAACACAAGGCCCAATAATGCAACATCCTCGACGTCAACCAATACACTTGGAGAAAAGGATTGAAGAGCTGATAAAAGAGTTAATGAAACCAAATGTTATTCGGTGTTGCAAGAGTAGTTGGAATGCTCCGTTTATGATAGTAGGGAAGACAGATGGATCTATCAGGATGTGTGTAGATTATAGTGGATTAAATTCCATAACAGAAAAAGAGTCATTTCCGATGCCTAACACCAAATTCTTACTAGACTGTCTCGCGAATGCAAAATTATTTTCGTCAATCGATTTAGGTCAGGCATATTATCAAGTGGAGTTGGCTCCAGAAATTCAAGAAATGACTGCATTCAGTACAAAAGAAGGACAATTTTGCTTCAATAAACTACCGTTTGGCTTAGCAACAGCCCCTGCGACATTCCAAAGACTTATGCACACAGTGTTAGAAGGAATGCTATTCAAGGGAGTAGTAGTTTATCTAGATGATATCTTGGTATATGATAAAAGTCAAAAAGACCACGATGAGCTATTAAGGGAAATATTCTGAAGAATTCAAATGGCAGGACTGAAAATAAATCCAGAAAAATGCAAATTCAATAAAACAGAATTGTGTTTCCTTGGTCACACAGTTTACGAGAAGGGTATCCAAACAAACAGGAAGAAAGTGGAAGAGATCGAGAAAGCAGAAGTACCAAAATGTTCAAAACAATTGAGATCGTTTCTCGGATTAACGAACTACTATAGAAGATTCATCAAAGGCTATGACAAAATCGCCGAACCCTTATACGCTGCAACATCTGGATGCGATAAAGATATAAATTGGACTAAAGAATGCAATGAGAATTTCCAAACTCTGAAGAGACGGTTGTGCGAAGCACCTATATTTGATTTTCCAATAGAAGATAGGACTTTTATCTTAGACACAGGCGCTAGTTTCGGATCCATTGGTGCAGTTTTGAGTCAAATTACAGAAGATGGAAAAGAATCTGTCATAGCTTATGGCTCGAGACATATGTCATCACATGAAAAGGGATACTGTGTAACCAAGAAAGAACTGCTCGTCGTACATGAATAAGTCATGCATTTTAGAGAATATCTGTACGGAAAAAAATTCATAATTCGCATCGACCACAAAGCATTAGTTTTCATTAACACTACAAAAACGCAGTCCGCAGTTCCAAACATGGTTAGCTAAGCTGTCAGAATATGATTTTGAACTAAAATATCGGAAAGGCGAAGAACACTCGAATGCACTTGGACTATTAAGATTAAAAAGTATGATTTGCACCCAATGTCAAACAAGACATGAAGAAGCTAAGGAAAAAGTATGGGAACAACAACAAAAGGACATTCGGTCTCGAGAGCTTCGAGAGATATTGGAAAATGGATGTACACGGGAGAAAAAGAATTGTTTTTCATTTAACGTAAAAAATACACGAATTGATGAAGGATTAATTACAGTAGAAAAGAACAAAAATATCTTAATGTTAGTTCCAGAAACATTTGCAGGCCTGTTAACAACAACCCTACATGAAGAGCTATGTCACATTGAAGTTAAGAAATTATTTCATTATATGGAAAAGATATTTTATTGGCCGAAATCGCAAGAAACAATCCAACTCTGTTTACGATATTGCGAGATCTGCGCTAAGAGAAAGATCGATCATACAAGAACCAAGGAAACATTTATTCCTAGATATAGCTCTGAATTCCTAGAACAGATTGTTATAGATGTGGCTTACATCGAAATAAACGCCCTTAAAAATATATGATAGTAATGGTGGACCGTTATAGCAAACTGATTTCTTTAACTGCAATCACAAAGCAAGACGAAGGGGCAATTTTCAAAACAATACTTAATAGTTGGATCTATCGATTCACAAAAACCAAAGAGCATTTTAACAGATAAAGGCCGCAATTTTGAAGGTAATTTCCTAAGACAGAAGCTACAGAAACTTGAAATCAAACAAGAATTCAGCTCACCTTACCAGCACCAATCTAATGGTTTAGTCGAACGAGCCATACGAACGATAAGAGATCTTATTACATCAACATTGGCAGGTGGATGTGAAGGGAGAAACTGGCACGAACTTCTACCCAGAATAGAGTTCACTATAAATAGCTGTCCACAAAGTGCTACATGTTTATCACCATTTGAGATAATTGGTGGGTTACTGATGATCAAATATTTTGCTCTTTAGTGCTGTTACCAGCGTAACCCAAGATACAACATTGTTTACCGCTTGATACCCGTTGAGCGATCAACGTTGGTACTGTATCAAGAGGGTGAGTGCTCGCAAAAAGTGAGCGCACTACTTGCACTGTAATTGTCGAACACTCCTTTGGGTTCACGGACTACCGTTAGAAGGTTTATATCCGCTTTACATGGTCCCTGTCGTCGGATAGTGCTCCCGATAACCTGTTAACGTGTCTTGTATTCTTCCACGGTGTCAGTCCACCCCACCATTCGTATAAATCATCATTATTCATGGATCAATCTGTCATACCTTCCCTGAAGATGGGTCAACTTTTCCGTCTTCGTTGGATCTCCTTGCGTCTGACATCTAAATGAGATTCGTTACCTAAAGTTGTCCATTGCCCTACTTAATTATGGTTTAAATGCTCATCGCGTCTGGTCCACTCTGTCAACCTATCCCGACAAGCTACCTAGACCGCCTTATCACACCATTCCACGAAAATTTGCAACTAGTCTAAATTTTAATCTTATATTAATTTAGCCTAAAACGTCTTGTGGTCCATAAAATACAACAAGCGTGACGTCACATTAAGCCCACCCTCGATGTTGACGTAATTATGGAATGACCCCTTATGAGTGCCTTTAATTTCGTTTTAATTGCAACATTTGGTGTTAAAATAAGTAACATTCAAATAATTTCAAAATTTTGAATGAAAAACTTGAAAATTAATACTAATTTTTAACTCATCAATGGACCAATGATAACTTTTAGACCCGCTGCCATAGTTAACGCCGGCAAGTAAATCTTTCAGTGATTACACTAGTTATGGATTAGATTGCTACTAACGAGGGAAGACATATAGCACAAAATTAAATTACAATTTTACTAAGTAAACTCAACACAAAAAGGCATTAATTGAAAGAAAAATTATTATAAAACCGCAGCAAATAAAATATGCATGAGAATTTTTTAAAAATGTTTCAATTATCCTACTTAACATTATCAACACACCATTAATTCAGCGCTATATCTACAAACCGAAACAATTTGAATAAATATTTAAACTATGCTCATTACAATTATTTATTTCTTTCACAAATCTGTAATTTACTATAGAAATTGATATTAATCCCTAATTTCAACCATCTAATTATCTATAACAAAACGATTCCTAAATTTCTATTAGTATCAGATTTATTCATTGTGTTGCGCAATCTTCATTTGAACTGACAATTAATATACAAAATTTTTTTATATCAAACAATCGTTTCAAATATTTTTAAAAATTATAAATATAATAATAAATTAACATTTATTCGAGTTAAATAAAAACAAATTATTGATAATATATTAAATAACACAACAGTAAAATATGACAAAGAACCATTCCTTATATTCCTGAAACGTAATTATTACCAACCAACAAAACAAACGCAATTTACAAACCTATAGCCGAAGTGCCTCGAAATAATTCTATATAGCGCCAGCTCATTTTACACCGATCCTTTTCCATAGCTTTCATGGCATCCTCTTCTGTAAAGAAATCTGCTTCAGCCTCACCTGTCGCTTTTCCATCCTATATAGATTGAAAAATAAAATTAATGCAATACACGCCGACACTCAATTACTGGGCCTATTTGTATTTTTACTTCCGCTACTCGAATAGGAGAAAAAAAATCTTGCACATCTTTGTCGGTTGCAGAATAGGGGAGGCCCCTCATATGTATTGAAAGAGGACCCAAAAACTCACCAATATTTTGAGTTTCTACCTTTACTGAAGGCGATTATTTGAGTAAAAATCTAATATTTTCACAAGATTACCAGAGTTTTTTCCCCCATACGGATTAGACCTACTCTTAGGTTCTCGACTACGCCTCATGGGTCCTTGGGAACTTTTATTCTGAGGAAAACTATACCCATCAGTGTAATAACTGTTTAGGTGTGAATATGGATCTGGAGTGAATTTTGGTGGAAAATTAGCAGGGCGATGTCTAGAACGCCTAAGAATCTCTGACATTCAATAAAAATGATTAACCAAACGAATTAATCACAATACAATTAACCTTCCCGATTAATTTCATATTGTTTTTCCATAGCTCGATAAACTTCAGTTAAAGAGCTTTTATAAATTTCTATATATCTGAATATGGGATTAATTATAATTAAATTATCAACTCATTTCAATTGATCCAGAAATAACTAGCCGAATATGTGCTTATAACATTTAGCAACTTTTATTTTAATATTTTATCTTACTTAATATCAAAATTACAAACTGTTCAATGTATAAAACACACAAATGTCATAAAGCTAATTCTGAATCAAAACAAAGACGTTTTGTTTTAGATAAATTATGAAATCGAAATTAATTATAATTAACCTAGTGCTTATATAATAAAATTGAGTTTTATTTTAAAGTTAAATTAAGGCTCACTCGAATTTTTACTAAATTAATGAACTAATTCTAACTTCCTATTTCAGTTTCTCATAACATAACCAAAATTTTCAGAGGTCATAATTTTTAATCTACACTTATTTTAAAAATTATTTTCAAGTTCTAAATAATTTTTAATATTACTTAATTAATTATCTTTAATTACAAATTTGAATTTCAATAAAATTTAATAAATTTATAATTAATAAATTAAAACTGGGTTAGAATAATTATCAATCAAGCTACCCCACCCACCTTGACCTTATACATTGATTATGTCGCTGAAGTGCCAAATTAGCGTCTTCTCTAGTCATAAATTGAACAAATGCCTCCCCCGTAGGAACGTCATCAGGCCCAACCAGTAAACCCACCCCATCGCGGGAAATCATTAAGCCTACATAGGATTTCCAATTACTTTCAATAAAATAAATAATACTCGTCATGTCTTACAGTTACTTTTGACATTCACATAATTATTATTTTTAAATGATAAATCGTATAAGAAAATCTTGCAAGTAAGATATGACGAGTAAATTAGAATAAATTCTAATTATGGTAAGAGGAAAACTTACGATTAAAAAAAATAAAAATGTCTTCCTTTGTTACGTCATATGGTAAGCCACGCAACCTAACATATGTCATATCTGACATTTTCATGCGCATTTCCTCTCCAAACCAATCTTTTTGAGTAGCGGGAAATACTTAAGATTTTATTGACGTTGCGTTTTAATAATACTAAACTGCGTTATTACCTTCAATAAAACGAGTACCCATATATTTGCCATTGTACTCTGTTAAATCGTTCAAATTAATTTCCGAGTCAAGTTTAACTAATGCTTCTCCAGATGGACGACCATCATCATTCAATGTAATGAGTATGCCACTTTCATTCCAAATAGGAAGACCTAATTTATTTTAAAATTCGTCAAAATGTTTATAAATGAAATACCACTAAGAAATGTTAGGATATCAGTTTCTGTAGCTGAATATGGTAAACCTCGTAGCTTCAAAAAGTGAGTCTAAACATAAATTTAACAAAAATTCATAAAAATTAATAGATACCATTTAAATATGGTGATGATAACAATGGGAAAAACAGATTTAAACAAATTTATATAAAAAATTACAAATTAATTGATTTAAAATATTACTTTTATTTAAAAAAATTATAATTATATAGTAATTTAATTAAAAAGGAATGAAAGAAATTAATTGAATTAAAAGAAATATTTGAATATTTATTTGAATATAAGTTCTTTAAGAATCTATCATTTAAATTTATTTTACAATTTCACGAGCCAATATATATTTTTGTTAAACTTTTATTCTTCTGAAAATAGACTTTACTATAAGTATTATTGCGAATTTATTATGCTTTTTTACGTTTTTTTGCAATTTAGAAATAATATAAGAAATAAATTTGTTTTTTAATTTAGATATTTAACAAGTAATCAAATAACAAGTCAGTTTGGCGCCTATAAATAGTAGGTTTTAATTTTGTCTTTATCTCTGATTGTGTATCGGCTTCTTCATTTGAAGTTACGAATTTTAATCAAAATTACCTTCTTGAGTTTGCTTCTTTTTGTCCGCTTAGATATTATAAGACTCAATACGATTTGTTCCTCTGATTGTAATCCTGTTTCTTTGTTTTGAAATTAAGAGCTCAAATTCAGTTTTAATTCTTTTCTTATTGATTTTTTTTATTTTATTCAATAATTTTGACCTTTGTAATTAACTATTGTAATAATTTATTACAGTAAATTACACTATATAACTTCATTTTTCTTTTTTAAGTACATAAAGATAAAAATGACGTTATACTACAAAATCCTAATTACACTTCAAAAATAACTAAAAGAAATATAACAATGCATTACAGTCATCAATGCGTATTTCCACAGTAAGCCTAACATATTATTTCTTTCGATCTCCGCACTAGGGGGATCTACTCTCTTTCTCTATTTCCATTCTTTCACATTGTAATGCAATATTCTCGACTGGTTTCATTTCCCGTAATCGATCAATTGGATAAACTGGTGTTGATTGCATAAATAATTTTGGTATACACAATTTTGTGAACGCATCGAAGCTACTCGCATACAAAAGTGGTTCCATTAGGATTTGCTAAGTCCTAAGTGTCTCTTTATTTACAGTTAAATCCATCTTTAAATCCATCTTTAAATTTCTCAGCAAAAATCTTGAAACTAACAATATATATTTAATCAAAGGATTTATAAATAACAAGTTTTTAATTTTTCACAAAAACCGCCAACTCCAATTATTAAAACAAAAAGATATCTAACTCTCCTCTTCTTAAGACTTTTCCACTTCATCAACCAGTCGATTCTTCTTTCTTTCGTTCCTTCTAGTGAATGTAGTTCGACTCGATGAGGTGATAGAAATCTGACGATTTTAAATGGGCCATCGTATTTCATACCATCCTTGTGACTGTTCTGCGGCTCTTTACGTACGAGTACCTCCTCCCCCACCTCGAAAACACGAATGCCACTCTTTGTCTTATCCATAGCTCTCATAGTGTCTGTCGCTTTACTCGAGTTAAATCTCGGTTCTTCGAATCTTTCGCTTCTTGATATCTCGGCTTGTTTCAGGTTATAGTGTAAATTAACACTCCGTCCATAAATTATGTTGGGCTAGAACTGATTTCTAGACCCAAAGTTGGGAATGGGACGAAATGTGTCAGTACACAACACGCATATCCAGCATTAAGTTTACTTAAATAAAAATATATAAAACACCAAGTAAACAATGATAATAGAGAGATAATATACCCAAAAATAAAACATCTGAATTAAAAATAAAATAAAACACGAGCAAGAAGTATTACACGAAAACTTACTCAAATATAACCGAAAGACATAAAACAACAAAAAACAAATTCGAATAAAGGCGATTAGTAAAAATTAAAAAAGAAAATTAAAGAAAATCTTCATAAAATCTTACGTAAAGAAAATTATATCGATATTTTGAATAAAAATCCATAACAATTCATAAAAATGGCGAAATCCATCATGACGGCGAAACGACCCAATAAAATTTATAAAAAATAAATATTTTAGTTTAAAAAATAAATATTTTAGAAAAGAAATCATAAAAAACAATTTAAAAATAAGAAATAGATTAAATTTAGCATGGAATGTTCTGGAAATGCTGAAATCCATCATGGAGGCAAATTTAATAAAAAATAATTCGAAAATAAAATTTCAAAAATAAAAACAAAAATTCTTACTGAAAAATCGCCATCAAAATCGATAAAAATTAAAAATCGAATGTTCGAGAATTAAAATAATCTGAATTGTTTTACTGCATCAATACACGCATGTATACTTACACGTCAAACAGAGGCTATATAAACTAACACATTTCGTCACTTTTTAAGCAAAAAAAAAATGCAAATGCAAATGCTTACTCTTATGCCAAATTTTTGATTTTGATTTTTCTGAGATTGTAGGTAAGGACGATTTCATTGTGAATTATAAGTTATTATTATTGAAACCTTGTTTTCATTATTTCTTTTTAACTATAGAAATGTAGGTTTGAGTGAGATCGTCGGTTATCATTGATTTTGAAGCGAGATCCCAGCCAACCCTGCACTTATGCACTTTATCATCGATGAGTACACAGCCCACAATGATTGCAGGTCACTACCTGGCACGCACTTATCAATATTATTGGTTTCTTTTTGTTCGGTCATCGGAGGTCGGCCACTTCATGGTTCTACCATGGAGTTGTGTCGATAAAACCCCTCCGCTATGGCTCCATATATTTATTTATCGGTCGACAGTGATGTTTCGACTCAACACAACAGTAAGGTTTGTCGTAGTGGTCACAGTGGGGCCGCGAAAGCAAACACTCTTCCCGACTTTCAATACATGAATAACTTACATAGTTAAAATCTACATCCAAAATCATCACAATACAATACACTAAGGTTAATAAACCGAGTAGATCTCAGACCTAAATTAATCACAAATCTACAATTCATAATTAATGTAGACGGTTAAATATCATCAAGAACCCACTCTACCTATACGTTTGTCGAATCTAGATTCATGAATGTCTTAAATAAATTTTTTTAGTAATAGTGTAAAGCAAAGATTTTTAAAGATGATTAATTTAGTAGTGATAGTATTCATAAAGGTGTTCGACATGCGTATCAGCAAGACTTGGATTTTAAATTGAATAGACTCTAAACTAACTATAAAAATACAAATCGTAAACCCATAAAAGTATAAACTATCCTCTCAATTTCATAAAAATATGAATTATACTTATAGATTCAATTTCTTCAAAATATAAATTATGATTAGTTATAAAAGTATAAATTATAAATTTAATTTCCTAAGAATATAAATTACAAATCTATATTGACGGTAAAATTATAAATTATAACTCTAAGTTAATTACAAAAGTATAAATTATAAAATTATATTAGCCTTAGAACATAAACTATAAATTTAACTTAACCTCATAAAAATATAAATTATAAACTTAAAAGTATAAATTATAAAGTTATATTAGCTTTAGAAATATAAACTATAAATTGAACTTCACCAAATATAAATTATAAACTTAAAAGTATAAATTATAAAATTATATTAGCTTTAAAATAAAAACCATAAATTTAACTTCATAAAAATATAAATTATAAACTTAAAAATATAAATTATAAAATTATATTAGCTTTAGAAATATAAACTATAAATTGAACTTCACCAAATATAAATTATAAACTTAAAAGTATAAATTATAAAATTATATTAGCTTTAAAATATAAACCATAAAATTAACTTCATAAAAATATAAATTATAAACTTAAAAATACAAATTATAAAATTATATTAGCTTTAGAAATATAAACTATAAATTGAACTTCACCAAACATAAATTATAAACTTAAAAGTATAAATTATAAAATTATATTAGTTCTAAAATATAAACTATAAATTTAACTTCATAAAAATATAAATTAAAAAATTATATTAGCTTCAAAATATAAACTATAAATTTAACTTAACTTAGATTGCCTTTAACATCATAGTTGAAAATTTTTCATCAAAGACCCCCCATAAACCATATAGTCATCAACTACCACCTAAATATACTAAATTAGCTTATCTTAATATATATTTAACTTACATTATATTTAAAAATATAAATTATAAATTTTCATAAATGACCCCCCTTCAGATCATATAGACATTAATGATTACCCAAAAGTACTAATTTACTTTGTTTTCAGATATATTTAACTAAGATTACCTTTAAAAATATAACTTGTATTTTTCGTAACTGACCCCTTCAAATCATGTAGCCATTAACTATTCCTTAGGTATACTGAATTATATCATCTTCGTATAAAGTTAAATTATATTTCAAACCAAAAAATAATTCCGTAATTTTTCGTAAATGATCCCCCCATATGTGGTAATCTTGTAAACATATAAACTTACATTTATTATCATTATTAACATTATTATTATTATCGTTATTAATATTATTATTATTATTATTATTATTATTATTATTATTATTATTATTATTATTATTATTATTATTATTATTATTATTATTATTATTATTACTATTATTATTATCGTTATTATTATTATTATTATTAGTATTATTATTATTATTATTATTATTATTATTATTATTATTATTATTACTATTATTATTATCGTTATTAATATTATTATTCTTATTAGTATTATTATTATTATTATTATTATTATTATTATTATTATTATTGTTACCATTAACATTATCACTCTTATTATTATTATTATAATATTATTAAATTAATTATCTTTATTTTATGAAAATGAAATTATAAACCAAATTATTGATTTTGGGATTCCCCTATCTCTAAATTTAGTTTCAATGACCCTATCTTCCAATAAAATTTTAGAAAACCACTAAAATCTATTTTTAGTAACATCCCCCCCCCAGAAAACGACATCAATATTATTAATTTAAATTATATCCATATATGTATATATGTGTGGGTGTATATGTATATGTATATATATATGTGGATGTGTGTATGTATATATATATTTATAAAATAACCTTATAAAAATATAACCACCTAAAGACCCCAAGTTGTATAATAACAAGGATTAAGGTTATTGCTAGTCGTCCTATAATCCTAAAAAATTTTTTTTATGATTTTGCATGTATTATTATTCTCATTATTACCCTTAGTGTTATTATTATTACTACGATTATTATTATCATCATTATTATTATTACTATTATTACTATTACAGCTATCAATGTTATTATTATTATTATTATACATAGAATAAGAAAGCATAAGAATGAATGAATAAAAAGAAAAAATAACTAAACAAAATAGGAACTTTTATTGTGCAAATTGTTCGTTTTGGGAGCCGATAGAATTCCAATAATGAATGGAAATTCACCTTTTCCTGAAAAGTTTACTAAGTAATTTATACCCGTGTGCTCCGACTAGTATTTCTATTTTGGGTTTAAAATCGATTTCAGTTGTGAACTTTCCGTTCGAATATTTAAAAATAAGCCTCTCCACAATCTACTAAAATAGCCACAGCGAGTGACCAGAACCTAAAAAAGGGAACAATTCCTGCTAACTTGTACCTGAAAAATTAGTGAAAATAGATGTAACAATATAAATTACCAAACTGAACGAGGATAAATGTGGATTGTGCCGCTGCTGACTGCCGCAACTGAGGAAGAAGCAAGCATTTCGAAAACAAAGTTCGATGCTAGTGCTTCTTTCTCAGCGAGGTCGCATACAGTGGCAATTGCATACCTAATTACTTGAAAATTTAATTCCTGAATAAATATAAAAATTTAAATTCACCGCTTTGAGGTGATAAGTAAATGACTATCACGTCATCATTTAAAACAAATATTTAATAATATAACTTAATTTATTAATTTAAGTTAAAGATTTATTACTTTAATTTATTATAAAATTTTAATTTTTCACTAACTTAATTTATTAATTTGGGTTAAAGATCTATTACTTTAATTTATTATAAAATTTTAATTTTTCCGATGGAACATAGCAGACACAATTCAGGCTCCGACTTCCTCAACGAACAATCCCTCATGGTAGACTGCAAAAATCGACGACTATTCACTATAAACCGACACCTCAAACCTATATCCACAGATTTATTACCGAACGGAACATCAATCTCTACACAGACATCTCCAAAGACCCAACTCAACTCTATCCAATCTAATAACACGATGGAACGCAATAAACACATATAAAATATCGAGCACTCAACTAATTCAGAGTCTCTATGCACGACATGATCGAGATAATCTCAACAACAAACACAAACCTTGTCACAAAATCCTCTACCATACCACCTACAACCCTATCGACTCATTATATCTCCACATTACTGTGCATCCCACAACACAACCAAGTCAGACTCCTCCCACCCATTAACCTCGACGCAATCAAAGCCGAATTCACCAGTCTAGAGAATGCAGGCATTATACGCTGTTCTGCATCACAATGGGTGTCACCAATACACGTAGTCACAAAGAAAGACGGTTCACTCAGGCCGTGAGGCGACTATCGTCAACTCAATCAAGTGACTGTTTAATAACATGCCTTCACAATCCACCATATTTTCAACTATTGACGTCTCGAAAGCCTATCATCAGTTTCCCATCCATATCGACGATGTTCCCAAAACTGCTGTAACCAACACATTTAGAAATTTCGAATACATGTTCATGCCTTTCGGCCTAAGAAATGCAGCTCAGTCCTTACAAGGCTTCATGAACACAATTTTTCGGGAAGTTCACCACGCTTTTGCATACCTTGATGATATAATCGTAGCATCACCCGACCGCGGCACCCACACAGAAGACCTACACACGGTTGTTGACATATTGAAACGACATAACTTACAGATCATTGTAAATAAATGCAATTTCTTTCAAAAACGCGTCAGACTCCTTGGTCACATTCTCACCTACAAGTTGTGAACCTTTTCCTAAACGCCTTGACGTAATCCGCATGTTTCCATTACCGACCACCGTAACACAACTACGTAGCTTCTTGGGCATCGTCAATTTATGTCATAGATTCATAAGAATCGCAGCACACATAACGGCACTTCTTTCATCACTGAACTAAGGAAAGAAAAAATCCACCATTAATTGGTCCGACACAGCACGTGATGCATTCAACACAGTCAAAGACGCTCTAGCAATAATAATAATAATAATAATAATAATAATAATAATAATAATAATAATAATAATAATAATAATAATAATAATAATAATAATAATAATAATAATATTAATAATAATAATAATAATAATAATAATAATAATAATAATAATAATAATAATAATAATAATAATAATAATAATAATAATAATAATAATAATAATAATAATAATAATAATAATAATAATAATAATAATAATAATAATAATAATAATAATAATAATAATAATAATAATAATAATAATAATAATAATAATAATAATAATAATAATAATAATAATAATAATAATAATAATAATAATAATAATAATAATGAACAAACATATGAACCAATCATATCAAGATTTTTTCATTGGATTATTCAATATTTTCAAATTTAAAACATTTATTAATTTTTGCTTTAATTTTTTTCTTTCATGGCTACATTAAATCAATCGAATTTTCGGTTAGTTTCATTTAATTGATAAAAATTCATAGATATATTTTTCAAATTTCAAAATAATAATGAAAATATTTTTTTAAAATGATTTATGAGGATTATATAAAAAATTATTGAATTAATTTTGAAAATAACTTAAATTTGAATTAATTTTTGATTATTTTTCTCACCAAAATTTTCAAATGTAAATAAGCTTAGCAAATAATACAGATCCAATAACAATGTTATGACCGAGGTTACAAATTTTCACAGATAAATAGTCAATCACTCAAAATTATCCACCTCAAAGACTTTGACAAGACATTAAAAATCGGATGATGGCTACTTCGGAAATTTATCAATTTTGCTGAAAACTGTGAAAAAAGATGGAATACAATAAACGGAAAAGGGTTACTAAATCAGAATTATAGTAAAAAGCAAATATTACACAACGTATGAGACAACTAAAGGGTCATCATCATGAACAGCCGTAAATTCGAAAATATCTTGTAAATATAATTAATTTTCTTCAAATTAAACTAAATTTAATCGAACTACAGTCAGAGCCGCCTTATTCATTATGCTAACTGTGCATGCAGAATGAACGGGGGTGTCCGTGAATAAAATAAATAAATCATTTTTGTTAAAGTTAATATTGATAAAAATAATCTTAAAAACAATCAAAAATTTTTCAAATTTTTAACTTCTTTTTCATATTTTTGTTATTGAATTAAATCTTTTAAAAGAAATAAATTTTTATTTTTGTAAATACAATTATTGTTGTTTAAATTAAGCATGTTTTTATTTTTGTCAATAAAAAATTTTAAAACCTTTTTTAAGGCGTATATTAATTTTGTGCACATGGCTCCAAAATTTACAGGAATTAGTTACCGTATATACTCGCGTATAAGTCGAGTAAATTTTAAGAGGTTTTTAAGTCCTAAATTGGAAACCCGCGTTTAAATCGAAGTAACAAAAATAAAAAAAGGTTTAATGATTTCATTAAAAATTAATTTGTACGTTTTTTGACCCGCGTATAAGTCGAAGTGGCTATTTTGACTTGAAAATTTGACGTAAATTTCTCGACTTATACACGAGCATATACGGTAAGTGATGTTTTTGAATAGTTAAAAAGATAACTATTGCGATATTTTTCTAATTTTTATCGTTCCTTATCGTTTTAAAATAATCAAATTAAATCGTTTTATCTTGAAGGAATCCTTACATAGATCCTTTATATTAAAAATTGTACATTTTCACATTTTTTTCTGCTTTCGGCTAGTAGATTATCTTAGACATGCAAAATAATTTCAACTACATTTTACGAATTATTTAATTGTGAATGGAAAATATCTACTTCAGGACTCAAATTTATAGAATGACAGCAGTAGAGTTTCTGAAGATTTGGGTATTTAGGACTCAGCGAATACGAGTCCAAATTTTGAAAAATCGCCGAGTCCGAGTCGAGTACAGTACTAAATCTAAACTCAAATCAATAAACGAAAAAGTTTAATATTCTGGATTTCAATAACAATTCTCATATCTGAAGTCTTAGTAACAAAAAAATTAATAAAATTTGATAAAATTATAATTATTTATTACATAACTGAGATTTGTGATTGTGTCAATAATTAAAAAAAGATGTACTCAAACTTATTTATTAATCAATTTATTTATTTTTAAAAATTAAACTTTAAAACTAGATATTTGAACATTTTTTTAATTCAATTTAATTATTTTTTACATTTACTCGCTTATCAATTCTCTTCTCCATATTTTCTAGTAATTCACACGTTATTTTACAGTTGAAAATCTTTCATTTCATATACTCCAATGCAAGGTCATCACTGAATTGATCCCTCCAAATTCGCAACGCATATTCATTTTATGTACGGATGCAGCGGACATTGGAATTGGTGCCAGTCTTAATCACAGAACGACAGAAGGTAAACTTACAACAATCAGTTTTCAGCTAGAAAGCTCAACCAAACTGATATTCAACATTTGACCGAACAGACATTCGAACTGCTAACCGATCAAAAGCCATACAATGATATGTCGAATACAATGAAAAATCCATCCAATAGACAATGGCCATGGATCCAGTTTATAAACGAATTTGATGCAAAGATAATTGACATGAGAGGGAAAGACAACATTGTAGCAGATTTCCTATCAAGATAAACTAATTCAGTTAACAATACTCTCAATACTGTTAAGACCTTACCGATGCCAAAAAGTGAAATAATTCATCAAGAAAGACAACAATCATTCGTCCAAAATTTAAAGCCAAATCACTCATTTAAAATAAGTAAAGATGACGACGGAATTCTAGTGGATATGTCTATAGGCTCCCCTCGAATAATACTGCCAGAACAATTCCAATTCAGGGAATTCCAGCGGTTTCATAATTTATGGCACTCAGGAAAAAATTGATATCGTCAAAATATACGTAGCTCTGTATGCGAACACAAATTAAGAATTGGTGTATAATGTGTGAAAAATGTCAAAGAAATAAAGTGATGAGACATACAATGTCAAGCTTGATGAAACTTCCAGAAGCGGAAAAATTCAAAGTCATTCATATCGACATCGTCGGCCCACTCCCATTAGTAAATAATAAAAGATTCATGCTTACTATAATTGACAGACATATCTCATGGCCAGAAGCAATTCCTATCTCGGATATCACAAGCAGTTTAATAACCAGAACAGTAAAAAACGAGTGGATAGGTATGGAGCCCCAGAAATAATGATTACAGACAATGATAAGGAATTCATCTCGTCCACATTCAGGGAATTCTGTCAAAAGCACAACATTGATCACAGACACACAACTCCATACCATCCTAAATACAATGATATTTCACAGAACTCTCAAGACGACTTTGAGAACACATTCAGAAGATGCAAATAGAAATTGGGCCAATGATCTACCATTGTAATTACTGGGGCTTCGAAATGTCGTTTCAGAAGACAATAATCAATTACCTAGCCAAGCGGTCTTTGGAATCAATGGAAAGCTACCCGGAAGCGCTACAATTAAAAGAACAAGAAAACAAAATTGGAAAACATTCTTTCCAGAGGATTTGAAGACGTGCACCCATGTATGGCTTAAGGTGGAAACAAGAACAACTTTGAGTCCCGTGTATGATGGACCATTCCAAATAATCAGTCGAAGCCCAGACCTCAAAACTTTCCAAATCCAACTACCGACAAGAAACCTCCGTGTTTCGGTAGACTAGCTAAAACCGGCGTACATTTCAGCTAATAAAAAATCACTCCTTGATCTAGGTGGAGGGCTATGTAGTCAAACCAATTAAATCAATATTTATAATAATTTAAAAATCAATATTTAAAATCAATATTTATAAATTAAAAACTTTGTTTTAATATGTTAATAATGTGATGATAATATAATTTGAAAATCTATCTTATTTTAATTTAGAAACTAAAATGCAAAATAATGTAGAAGTCAACAAATATGAATATAAAAAAATTTCTAATTACTTTTATAGTTAATTTATACAACCGAATTGTATAATTTATAAAATAATGGGCGTCATTTTGAGTTCTTTAAGGCGCGTTGAAATTTACATTGTAACGGCATAAATTATTTTCTAATTCTTAATTGTATTATTATATGAATATTTTATGATTCACTGTCACGATAATTTTTAAAAATTAAAATTTTGATTTACAATAAAAATGTCAACATTAAAGAATTATGAGAAGGATTATTTATGAAAAAAAAACTACATTGTTAGGATTTCATTTATTAATATAGTCTATACAAGTATATTTCGCTTAAATTATAATTTTATTAACTAGAACGAATACAGATTAAGAATATTGTCAGTAAAATCCTTTATCCTTTTTATCATTGATCTGACTTACATTATATCAAAATGATTCCAAAATTATAATTATAACATAAATTTCATAAAATTCCTAAATAACCGGAAAATTAATAAAAACTAATTTATAACACAAATGTTGACTAAGTAATATTTAAGAACTTCAATAATGATCCCATATCTCACATGGATCAAAATTCAAATCTTAAAATTTACTTAAAATTAAATATCTTTCCTGAAAGCCATTTCAAAATTGGCTAAAATAAATTTCAAGAAATGAAATTTATTAAATTGATGAGTCAATTTAATGATGTACACGCTAACCACCACTATATGAAATGTATTTCAATGATGTTTGTTGTATATCATAACTAGACAAAAAACTTGTATGAGAGGTTGTAAAATTTTAATAGCGAAAAGCACGAAACCAGCCAATTCAAGAACATTTGAGTCATTTGATGAACTAAGTGAAATAATATTAAGAAATTAATATTATTAAAATTGTTTAAATAAACAGAAGTTTTTAAAGAATATATTTTTAAATTATAACGTATTATTCAATTCACTTCAATGGCGTCATGAGCAGAATTACCACCAATGGATCTCACAAATGCAGACCAATGCGAAACGTGGCAACTCACATTCAATGCGATAATTAGGATAAACCAATGGACGGATTCCAAAACAAAATTATCAATTACAGACAACTTCATGGCTTTATGTGGGTTCGAGGCACTTAACAAAATCCGATCCATTCTATCCCCAAGAACAATTCAAACGATCAGATATGAAGAAATCGAATCAGCAATAAGGAAATACTTACATCCGAAATCAAGGTTGGTTGTAGCAGAAAGAAGCAGATATTTTAAGATAAAAAGAGAAAAATCCGAAAATATTTCAGATTTCCTTGTACGACTTCAGAAAGGCGCACAATTCTGTCAGTTCGAGAAACTAAAAGAATCAAAAGATCCAATAGAAGATATGATAAGAATGTCAGTTACAGCCGGTCTTTATGACGACAAAGCGAAATTATACCTTCTTGAAAAAATTGGACACGGCGAAGTATAGGAGGAACATATTTAAGAGATCATACAAGACATGGAACAGGTCAATATATTCACTGCCAATTTCGAGAAAGCAAATGAAGACACTTTATTCTCGAAAAGAATTTTTTCCAAGAGAGAAATGTAAGTATTGTGGTTCTGAACATAGAAATGGTAAATGCCTTGCATTTGGGAAACATTCACCAAATATGGGAAACTAAATCATTTTGCTTGAGTATGTAGATCCTCAAGTAGATCAAATAAACCGAGTATTCACGTTATGGGTCAAGAAAGCATAAACTCAGATATAGGAACAATCATCGCAATTAATTCGTGTAGAAAGGAGCTCTTAAATTGACAAATAAACTCGCACGAGGTGCTTATGCAGGTTGACACGGGTGCAGATGTGTTCATAATATCGTCCAGGATGTGGGAGAATGTTATTAAACATCAGTTAACCCATTCGCAAGTCAAATTGTCAGCATACGATGGTCATACGATGATGTGTCGAGGTCAGTTTCTTGCTGATGTAGAAACTAAAACCAAGCGTCATGTCATAACATTAACTGTTATTGAATCAGATAAAGCATATGGTCTTTTAGGCAGATATCTTTTAGAAACAGAAACCAACAATCACAATGTCACGATGAAGAGTACATTTCTTCCCACAATCAAAGGAATTCAAGCCATAATGATACCAATAAAAGAGGCCAGGAATGTATTCTGTAAAACAAGAACCGTACCGTTGGCAATGGAAACAAGAATCAACGAGGAATTATCACGTCTTGAGGAAATGGGAGTCATCTCACAATGCAAAGATCAATTAATGAATTGTTCTCCCGTAGTATGGATAACAAAGAGAATGTAGATTTAAGGATGTGTGTGAATTTCAAAGTTCATATAAACCAGAAAAATGACAAATGCAAAACGTTTTGCCAAAGTAGACCTGAAATCGGTCTATTGGCAAATCGAGCTTGATAAAGAGGCACGAAAACTATCAATCATTAATACATCAAAAGGCTTATGCTATGTAAATCGCCTGCAGATGGGCATGAAAAATGCTTCGGCGATATTTCAAAGAACCATGGAGGAAATTTTATCAGATATAAAAGGTATTCTTATATACCAAGATGACGTTCTGGGTTTTTGGAGAGAATGATGTTTCGTTAAAAAACGGTTAGACGCAGTCAAGCAACGCCTAAAATCACCGTAAAAAAGAAAAGTCAATTAAATACGTCGATGAAATTACGTTTTTAGGGTTCAATATATCTAGTCGAGGTATTCAGTCGGATAATAAATTAGTAAGAAAATTACAAGACATCATTGTTCCTACGAATAGGAAAGAAGTAGAAAGCTTCATCGGACTAACAAATTATTTTGGTAGACTCATTCGCAAATACTCGGACAAAATTGAATCTTTGAACACCCTGAGAAAGAAAGATAGTATTTTCGTTTGAACGGAGAAATATTAGGAAAGTTTCGACCAACTAAAGAAGGAATTATCCGATCATCCGGTAGTGAAACCGTACTCCCTTGAAAAAGAAGTGACTCGGACGACAGACGAACCCTTGAACGCCGTCGGAGCAGTTCTGACTCAAGAAGGTTACCCAGTGATTTATGTTTCCCAAACTCTGAGCCAAGCAGAACGTAATTATTCAAACATAGAATGAGAAGCCTTAGTTGTTGTATGGTATGTAACCAGGTTGAGTCATTTCCTTCTAGGAATAAAATTCTTTATTCAGACCGATCATTGCCCGTTGAAATATTTATTTGGAAGTGACAGGGCAATCCCAGAACAAGTCTCAGTACGGGTAACAAAATGGGCAATACAACTGATGAAATACGACTATGATATAACATATATTCCGGGAGCACAGATCCTACACGTGGATGCAATGTCAAGACTTAAATTCAAAAATGCAGGCAAGGAAAATGTTGATTTCGACACGATGAATGCTCCACAAATTTACAACGTCACATTTTGTAATGTTTTAGATCCAAAAGAAATTATAAATGAACTTGAGATTGATAAACGGTTGAAAGTAATTATGCGACGAGTGACAAGTGGAAGATGGTCCAAATGCAGTCAATTTGAAGCACAATTTAAATAAAATTAAAAAAGTCTCACAATCGACAACAACATGCTGTACAATGGCACTAGAGTGTTCATTCCCGAGAGACTTATTGAAAAAGCTTTTAATTTAATCCACAAGGAAACCCACAATGTAGTGCAAACTTCTTACAGAATAATGAGCTCGGTGGCATGGTGGCCACGTATGACAGACGACATTGAGAAATTTGTAAACAATTGTTCAATGTGCTCGAAAATCCAACCAAATCCAATCAAAACAGTTCATCGATGGCCCGATGGTAAGCCATTCGAACGAGTACATCTTGACTAGGCATACGCCAAGGAGGTTGGCGACATTCTAATTATAGTTGACTCGGGTTCGGGTTGGATCGAAGCCTTTAGAACGAAAGAGAGGACCACATCCGGTATTATCAAATGTCTGAGAACAGTGTTTACGCGTTTTGGTATCCCTGAATGTGTTGTAACGGAATGCGCACCAGAGTTCACATCAAAAGAATTGATGTCTTGATTAGAAACCAAGGAGCCCGTAAAATGGACTCTCCGCCATACTTCCCTATGGCAAATGGCAGAGCTGAACGAGCAGTTCAAACCATCAAGAGGGGTATAAAATGTTGGAAGCTAAGTCAATACCATACTTAATTTGACAAGTTTCTTCAAAAGATGCTATTCTATTATCGGATATCTGCTGATTTTGAAGGTAAGTCCCCATCAGAAATGATTTTTGGGAGACTAATACGCAGACCGATAATACCTCCATTCCAACAAGGCGAAGTTGTGGACTACAAATCTGGCTTAACTAATGATACCTCTTGTCAGACATTTCTCATGCCAAAGGGCAGGAATACATCATGGGTCATCTCAGAAGATGACTACAACCCGATCATGAAATTAGCAAGTAACAACCAACTAGCAAGTAACAATCCAAAGAGGCTAAATGAAACAATGGAGAAGGAAATTCCGTTATCACTAGATGAAATGCCAGACATGAACGTTGATCAGACAGAAGAAGTTATACCCATTCCCTCTCAAAACGAGCTTCGAAAGATCAATCGAATTCGTAGACCTCCGCAAAAACTGGGAGAATGGGCTCTAGAGGAGGACATGAAATAATATTAAGAAATTAATATTATTAAAATTGTTTAAATAAACAGATGTTTTTAAAGAATAGATTTTTGAATTAAAACGTATTATTCAATTCACTTCACTAAGTCATAGAAATATTCAAAAACTGTTTCAGCAAATTATGTGGGTAACAGGACAATTACCCCCCGGACAATTCCCCCCGGACGATTACCCCCGGACAATTACCCCCGGAAAAAAACCCCCCAGGACAATAACCCCCCAGGACAATAACCCCCCGTGCTAAAAAAATATAGATTAAAATATTTATTATAATTGTTAAAAATTAACATATTTTTATAAAAAAACAATATAAAAAACCAAAAAATATTAAATTTGAATATAAATTTAATTAAAAGGATAAATTATACGCTATTCCACGTAGATAGTCTATAATGCTGCGATCACGGTAGCTTCTCTTTGGATAAATGAAATAAATTTCCAAATGGTAGGATGGTAACTTCCTACGTTGGACTGAAAACTTCTATGCCATCCTTCCACTGCATTATTAGTTTTTGGTAATTCATATTCGGCTCTTTGGTGCATATTCCACATGTCTATGTTATAAGTGGATTGAGGTCGTCCACGCCGTTGTGGTCTGCCTATATAAAAATCTTCAAAATAATCTGCAATTGGTAAAACGTTCGTAGGAAGCAATTCGGCAAATGCTTCAAAAGCGCTGACTACATCTTCTGGAGGGACAAATGCTAGTGCTGGAATCATCCGTATTTTTAATGCGAATTCAGAATCTTCCTGGTAACGCTGTTGAAGACCGTTTTCTTGAATCTTGCGGTAGATGTTCTGGCTTAGATGAAAGAAACATCCTTTTATTTGGCTGCCAGGAAATACTGTCTTCAAACTATTTATAACTGCCAATTCAAAATCAACCATAATGCTTCTGGGCTTCAAGTTGACATTAAGAATACTTAATTGTTGAAAAAGTTCTTTATACGTATCTTGTCTTTTGTTCTGCAGTAATGCGTAAACACAAGGAATACATCGCCCATTAGCTAATGCGTGAACTGTATATAGCTGCGTAAAAAGCATAGGAGCTGTTTTAAAAGTTCCATCCATAAACCAGTGAAATGTTGATTCCAAAAGTTTTAAATTGTTATCTGTTCCAAATATCAACATTCTATTATTACTATCTGTACCAGAATCAAACAGAAGAAAATTCTGGCCATCAGTTGTTACTTTATAACGTTCAGGAATTACGATTGCGTCAACATTCAGTGGCACTGGTAAAGGGTTGTTGACAACTTGACGCTGACGTCTAATATTACGACGTAAATGATGTAATGTTGTCAGCTTTGCTTTTGCACTTTCACTTATTGTAGAAACAGATTGCGTAATTATCTGCTGAGGCGTTTCTTCAGTTTCTTCTGCTAATCTTTTCATTTTTTAAACTGATTTCAGCACTTCCTTTTGTGCTGGATCTGGACGATGAGAATGGTCATTAAAGCGCCCCACAATATCTTCACCACGAACTTTAATTTTTGCTTTGCACTCAGCCTTGTTACGCCTTTTTTCACATTCAAATGAGACAACCCCATTAGCCAAATTTTTCTGCTTCACATATATATAACCTTCGAAAACTACTTTTTCCGCTCCTCTATTTGATTTCAGAAATTCCATATTTAATTTTAATCGATGGTCTATAATATTGAATATTTATTTTTTTTTAAAAATCACTCTAAGTCACCACTTATCCACTTGAAATAGTATGTTATGAGTATTTTATTTATTTAAATGTCCGGGGGTAAATGTCCTAGAAGCGGTTATTATCCGGGGGTTATTGTCCTGGGGGGTTATTGTCCTGGGGGGTTTTTTGTCCGGGGGTAATTGTCCGGGGGTAATCGTCCGGGGGGAATTGTCCGGGGGGTAAATGTCCTAGAAGCATTATGTGGATGAGATGAAAGGAAGTAATAAAAATTTAATATTTCAATAGAAAGGATAATGTAACTGAAACAAATGATGAGTATGTTGCCTAATTCTCCAACCAAAATAAGGAATAAATTTATGCGGGGGGAAAAGCTTTTATGGTAGCATTCACCTTTCAAATAATGTCGTAAGCGAAATAAATCACTGCAACGCCATCAGAATATGTATATACTAGGGTAATAACTATTATCATTATTTTTCGTAACGAATCTGAAACCCCTTACATTCGAGGAACAATTGTATGCAGATGACAGTAGCAACATTAATTTTTTGAAAAATAGAAAAAAGTTCCCCGGACTTTTTATTTTTCTTTTTTACACATCGCTCAGTTTGATTATCGGTTTCAAGTTCACACTGATTTTTTATATGACATTCTAGATTGCTTTAAGCACATTCCAGTCAACTGTTTCCATTTGTTTATAGACAACCGAAATCAAACTCGGTATTCTCAAATGTGAGAGTGATTCTGTCGCGGCCATTCACAAGGAGCTACATCAGCTAATTGATGAATACGATGCTTTGAAAAATATTTGCATGATAATCTGCGACACGACCGTAGTAAATAAATTATTATGATGTTTTGAGAAAGGGCTTTCAGAAGCCACCATGTACTCGACCTTCTTCTGAAGCATGTCATGAATTTTCTTATTCAAGAGCCAACGAGCAGACCAGAACTTAACTATATTGACAAATTAAATGAAAACTATGTCTCTCTTCAGGATGATTATTGCCTCGTTGTGTATATTTTGTAAGATATCCACCAGCAGCCAAAACTGTCTGACAACAGCTTGGCATTGAGTCCACAAGACGCTTACCAATGGTAACAGGAATCTCATACCAAACTTTCTGAAGTTTCTCATACAACTGATTCGCGTTCAAGAAATGTTGAGCTCCAAGATGTCTTCCCATCTCACCCCAAAGATGTTTGATTGGATTAAAGTCCCGAAATTGTGATGGCCATTTCAGAACATCGCCCTTTTATTTCACTCACCACTCTTGTAGGAATTTTGAGAAATGCTTCGGATCGTTGTCCTGTTGAAATATCTATTTATGAGGCATTCTTACAATGGCATATGGCAACATTGTCTTTTCAAAAATGTTACGGTATAAAACCTGTTACAAACCTGTTCGATTCATGCGTTCGTCTGTTTTGCGAGGTCTCCCACATTTTTTGCATCTTGAACACTTCCGCAGTTTTGGTATTTTTTAATAACTTTAGTTACAGTACTGCACTGCACTGCAATAACCTGGGCAATGTCAATTTTCTTCCTTCCACCATAAATATAAAGGTCCACCATTCTTTCTCGAATATTGCCTGACAAATACTTTTGTCTATGCACGAGACTGCTGAGTTGTAAAGAAAGTTAGTTCGGAATAGAAATGAAATGATCAATGCTGCTTTTATACTGCCGTAAAAAATCCAGAAACACATGTATAATTGATGCATTTAAATAAAATCATAGAAATGTAAAATGTTTTCATACTTTTTTTATTCAAAATTTAGTATGTTTACAAAATAGCAATAAAAATATAGTCTTAAAAACATCATATTGTTTCATAAATAGTTCGATTTGAAAGCCCCCATAAAACTGTGTTAGTAAATAAAAGGAGAGGATCCTAAGCATTAGTAGAACAAAATGGTTAAAAAGGAAACAAATTTCTATTTCATGTTTTCATACTTTTTTTGCTCACTGTATGCAAAATTATGCAAAACTAATTGATAATGTGGTATTAATCAAAATTAAACTGCAAATTTGACCATAATTAACTAACAAGTGAAATCAAATAAATCTGTTAAATGTATATTATTACTCTATCTGACAGAGTGGTTATTGTGAATCATAGATCGTTGAATTTAATGAGATTGCAGATTTGCAAATATTTAGTGGTTCGGTAAATTTGAAAGAAATCAAAACTTCACAACAGAATAAATTTATCCATTAAAACAAGCTTGGTTGAAACCGAGGTACATAAATAAACATGAACAAAAAGACAGTAATGATTAAATGCACAAAGAACTCCCAAAAGAATTTTTTTTAAAACAGCGGAAAGCAACATAATGACTACAGATTAAATGTCATATTTTACATTAACTATATAAGTCCAAATAATGCAAACGCCATCATTGCAAATTCAAATTGTTACAGTATCTTTTAACTTTCTCTTCATGAATTATTCATAAGTATACTTCATTTACATCAATAGAAAACAATAATAATAATAATAATAATAATAATAATAATAATAATAATAATAATAATAATAATAATAATAATAATAATAATAATAATAATAATAATAATAATAATAATAATAATAATAATAATAATAATAATAATAATAATAATAATAATAATAATAATAATAATAATAATAATAATAATAATAATAATAATAATAATAATAATAATAATAATAATAATAATAATAATAATAATAATAATAATTGTGAAAAAATAATCACTATATACAAACGTATGTGGGAAAAATTAATAGAGAAGAATGAAATGTTTTTCTATAGAAAATTATTTGTAGCGATAATAATAACAAATAGAAAAGAATTTAGAACGCAAGTGATACTTAACAAATATTAATATATAATTTCCATTTTATGCCACTAAATTGACATAACTTGATTAATATTTTGGGAATGGTATACTTAATGTTTTTTATATATAATTCAATTGTCTTATTATTTAAAACAAAATAATATATCATTAATGGAAATATGATGATGATGATAATAATAATAATAATAATAATAATAATAATAATAATAATAATAATAATAATAATAATAATAAACACGGTAAAGATTTTATTAATAAAAATCACCATTCGTACATCTTTTTCACTATATATTTCGATAGCATCACTATCGTCATCAGGTTACCTACATTCACTACGGATGAATAACTATACTATATTGATAATTTTTAAAATTTTTAAATTGTAAATAACAATTTTAAACAATTATTTTTAAAAATAATTTTCAACAATCAATTATTTTAAACTTTTAAAATTATTTAAAATATTATTTTAATTATTTTATTTTAATTATTTAATATAACTATTATTAATATAGTTAATATTATTAATATAGTTATTAATATAGTTAAAACTTAATTAAAAACATTCAACACACACGTATTCACTGCATTGTGCACATTGATTTTAGGATTAAATGTTCTTATCAATAATGCTTCACATATCACACGCTCAAACAATTATCAAATTTCTTGATAATATTTTAAAATACGACATTCATAATTATCTCAAATACAGACTTTATTATGATCCTTAATATTGGACACTCCCTTCGGTCGACAGTGTTCTTGAACTCGAGTACAGAGATGACGGGAAGTTTCTCCAATGTATGTGGCATTACACCCATTACATGTGAATTGATAAACGAGATCCGAACACAATCCAACCGGCGTTCGAGATTTACTAACAAACATACTACGTACTTTGCACGATTTTGAAACAATTCTATAATTCAATTTACCCAGCTGTTTACCAATCTTTTTTTTGAAATCTAATATTTACACAATATTTGCACTAATATTTACATTCAATAATTCACAACACAAATCGATTGTTTCTTTCAACGGGACATTAGTAAATAAACTACATACATCAAACGAAACCATATACTCATTAACATTATTTTTATTCAATTGTCCTATACATGATGCAAATTCAAAACTGTCCTTACATTCAAACTCAGATTTTATTAAGGGTTTTAATAATCCATCCAAATACTTCGGTATTTCATACTGAGCTGTTCCAACCATAGATAAAATAGGTCTCATGGGAACTCCGTTTTTATGAACTTTTGGAAGTCCGTATAATTTACCTTATAAATTTTGACAAGGACTATCTTATAGTCGAAAATTTTTTCATTAAATACATTATTTGCAGCAAAAGGCCAAAATTATCACTTTATTGTTTTAAATAATAAATGCTGCTACCAAGAAATCATCACTTTATACATAATAATAATAATAATAATAATAATAATAATAATAATAATAATAATAATAATAATAATAATAATAATAATAATAATAATAATAATAATAATAATAATAATAATCATAATAATAATAATAATAATAATAATAATAATAATAATAAATAATAATAATAAAAGTGATAAAAATTTAAAAAAATATCATGATAAAATCTTTAATTATTTGCCATTTCATTTCGCTAGATTTGCCAATATATTTATCGAATTGATATTAATAAATAGAAAATACCAAAATTTACTTTTTCTTTGATGACTTGCCTTGAGAAAAATCCAAATTCTATTAATATTTATTTAGATTACAAAATTATTTTTACATAAATGCATTTCTAAACAAGAATAGTTAAAACCACCTGTTACTAATAACACTTACAGTCTTCCGAAAATGTCTATAAATCGAGAAAAGTTCCTTTAGTTTTCGATTTATTTTCATAAGACTTTAATTTGTTTGCACATTTAATTGGTATTCATTCCATAAAATTACCAGAAGAATTAAATTCATCATCTGAATCAAAATATTGAATTAAAAAGAGAGTTTGAAGACTATAAATCAGTTATATATCGATGTTTGTTGATACTCACGAATTTTCGGCACTGCCTTTTTCAAGTGAATTTGATCATTATTACATTAAAAAATTATTGTTGGGGGATAATAAATTTATTTCGTATTTTATAATAAATTTATTGGTTTAATTATATTCTATTTATATTTTAGTTTAATTACCCAAAAAATATTTCCTATCTTTTTATAAAATTTTAAATTCTGTAATTTAATTAAATTTTTAATTTTTAAAAAAAAAGTTTTTTATATTTTAAACATTTTTTTAATTTTAAATTTTAAATCTAATTAAATATTAATTTAAGTATTTAATTTAGTTGAATGTTGATGGACGGTTTAAAATTTTAAAAATTAAGAGTCTCAGCGGCTAATCTATGCAATGAGTTTTTGAACGCATCTTGTAATATTTTGCATTTTGTTTCGTGTAAGAGTGGTGCTGATTTATACAATTTTTTCCAGTGTTCGTGATAATTGCTGGTTTTGCACTTGACGTGTTCGTTGAGTCTTGTTTGGAATGTTCTAAGTGTTTCGCCTATCTACGATGCGTTACATCTTGTGTAAGTAAATTCAAATAATCAATATTGCTCAAATTTAGAACTTTTTGTGTACTTTCAATTTCAAAATCTTCACTACTCTGGTAATTTGAAGATGAATTATTTCTTGAAGATAAAAAGATATTATTTGATATTTGAATTGACGTTAAATTAAGATAACTACAGGCGCGAATGCACTATAAAATTTTTATTTATTCAATTTTTTTCTCAAATTTAAACATTTGTTTGTTGCATTCGCTTTTGATAGAGTTTAGAGCAGGAGAATATGGAGGTAAATAAAAATGTCAATTTTTAAGATGCCTGTTAGAGTTAGAACGCGTCATTTGAGAGTCGAGGCAAAAAGTAAATATTAAAAGTAAATAGAACATTAAAAGTTTATGAAGAAATAATGTTTTCATATTTTGAGCAATTTATCATAATTTAGTAATTCATTACAAATCACAATCATACATTGATAATTAAAAATATGCTAACATTCTCCTAACAATGCCAAATAATACCGTATTTCCCCGAAAATATGAAACTGTCTTATTTCAAATTTAGAACAAAAAATCAAATTAAATCTTATTTTAAGGTCCATATTTTCTAAATAAATATAATTTCATTCCAAGTTGTCATTTATTCAAATATAGTCATATCATCTAACTTTCCCACATCGTCCCCATTATTATTCTCTCTCGTCACTGGTGGAATTATCTGAGATTCTAGTGCTTGTAATACCATTGGGCCAAATTTTTCATGTTTAGCAAAGTGACTATCTCTGAATGAATAATTTTTATCCAGATATCCCGCTCGTAATGCGTTACCAACGCTATCATCCGTGAACCCCAGGATACAACTTCGTGTATGCCTGGTTTGACATAATTCCCACGTTGATTCCGAACCATTCTCTTCTCGATATAATCATTTATTTCTGCTCGTAGATAATATTTGCATTTTTTATTTATTGCAAAGTCAAGCGTTTGAAGGTATGTTGTCATTCCGGTGGGTATCATGATCTGATCAATTCTTCTTTCTGCAAGAAAGTTTTTAATGTCTTGTGCACGATGGGTGCTGGCCGAATCTCAAGACAATTGGTAGCATTAAATCTGTCCACCTCCATATAACTGTCTGCGTACACCAGTGTTGTCCAAACTGTGTGCCGTGGCGGGTGCCCAGGTGTGCCGTAAAAACTTTTTTAAAAAAGTCAAAAAACCCTGTTTTTCCAAACAACTTAATAAAAAGAAATTGAATTGTGGATATTTTAACAGTTATTTCAAATTTAAATGTTAATCAGTCAATTAATTGCGAAATTTATTTGTTTACAATCATATTTATATTTCTTACTAGAAATATTGACTATCTAAAATACGTAAGCAGCTTAATTATGTTTATTTTTCATTCACTAATTTTTCTAAATTTAAAATTTTTTACATTAAATTTATTTCAAGTAAATAAGTTTTTCATTTCTTATTAAAAGATTAGTAAAAGTGCAATAAAAATTGCAAATAAAGCAAAAAAAAATTTAGGTGTGCCGCGAAAATATTTAATTCAGCCAAGTGTGCCGTGGCTCAAAAAAGTTTGGACAACACTGGCATACACCATGCCTTTTCCGATTTAAGCACGTATATTCCAGAAATACGCACCTGCTTGTCCTTCTTACCTTTCGTTATTATTAGAGGCGCGAGCTTCTTTCCATCTAATCTAATCCCCAAAATATAAGTCACACGCATGCTTTCATAACCAGTCGATGGGATATAAATTGATGATTCCCCTCTTTTGTTGATTGTTGTTTGTGATTCTGAACCCATGAACACGGCAGGTTTCGTCCATAGCCACCATGTTAGAGAGTTCATATTTCGAAAAATCAGTTTTGTCAATAAATTCTTTGAATACTATCGCACGATTAATAATTTATGCATCATCCAATTTGAATAGGGTCGTTGATCTTCGTAACGAAAGTTCATATCTTGAAAAAAATTATCTAACCAGTGTTTTGAAGCTTTGAATTCATCGGAGGAAATTAAAAAATGTGGTATCAAAGATAGTAAGAATTTCTGAACATCTGTCCTGCTAACAACCAATCCTACAGATCTCCTGTTAGCGATCCATTCAAATACAACATCTTCTAACTCAGGAAACAGCATTTGCCTGCCAGAACCCAACTTACTTTTCTTTGCATGTCCATCAGCTGCCTTTTGAACAAGGTTTTCATATTCGGCTCGCCATTTACGAACCAGTCGAAGATCTAGCTTCTTGTCCTTGCAGAAAAAAATAAGATTCTTTCCTTGTGATTCCTCCACGATTGCTTTCTTATATTCGATTGAATAGCTCTTTCGACTTGCGCTCATTATATGGGCAATTAAAATTACAGTAAGATTTATAAATCTAATACATAATGAATCAAGTATTAAACTAAATTGAATACTTTTATTGAACTCGTATTTACCTGGAAAATATATTTAAATCATATTCTACTATAAAAATCAAGTTTTTTTAAATATTTATTTTTATTTCAAAAAAAATAATAATTTTTTTAAATGATAATTATGACATGTTTTTTGGAATTGTATTTAGATGTCATTTCTTTAAAACAACAACTTATTTTAAAGATTTTTAAATAATAGAAGTGTTAATCCATATGAGCAAGTATTTTTTGGTATTGTTTTTGAATACCATATTGTACTTATTTCTGCACGTTAATTTATATTAGAGATGTTTATGGTGGGTCTTATTTTCGGGGTAGGTCATATAGTTATTTCGGTCATATAATACATGTTAGGTCTTATTATGGGGAAATATATGGTATATATGTTTTTCATAATAATGCAACCTTAGGTTTTACATTAGTGAAAGAGGACTACTTTGAAATAATTCTTCATCGAAGAATAATTATAGAAATGTTATAACATTCTTATTATAAGTTCCATTGAACATGACAGTATAATTTTTCTTTCATTAAACATGAATTTTAATAAAAAAATATTTAATTTTTAAATTATTAATGGCATTCATGAATGTAATTTGAGAAAACAGAAAATTTAAATTTAAATCTTATTTTGAATTAATTAATTACCATTTAAACAATTAATATAATAAATCTTTTTCATCTGTTAAAAATTGAAAATAATAAATAAATATTATTTCTAAAACGAATTATAAATATCAAAACTAACAACAATCAACAAATATATTTAATAGCGTTCCAGATCTTTCAACAAGGCGGAAATTTGTTGTCATTTATCAAATTTTAAGATTTCCTTTTCTTACATAATTATTAAAATTGGATCTTTTTGTTTTAATATTTATATATAATGATAATTTATTCTGAATCTCTTCACGGTTTTTTAAGAAATGAGTTCGTTTTTATACCAAAATTTGTCTACTAGTTATTGTTTATACTTTAATGCATTAAAACAAATTCAAATTCATTTAAATCAAATTGTTTTTCGATTAAACTCTTTCCATTTCTAATGGCAATTTTTGATTATTCAATATTCAAATAATTTCCAATTTTTAAAATTGTTCATGATTCGCACTTCCGTGTTGGATTTTGCATTTTTTTCTTTGAATTTTTGACTATTTTTTTAATTATTTCTCTATTATTTTATTTATTTTTATTTTTCTTATTATTTTACTAAATATTCAATAATTTTCATATTAACATTTGTAAGACTATAAATTTAAACAAAATATAAGGTACACGATACTTCGGCACAGCCTTTATCAAGTGTTTATTTCAATTACTATATAAATATAATCTTGAAAAGTAATTAAAATTTCAAATTTTATATTTGAAAGTGATTTTATTATATTCTTAATTATTATTTTTACTTATCGCCGTAAATTTGAATTTGTATTAATTGTGTATGTTTGTGTTTATTTCCAGCTTGACTTCTTGCGTTTGTTATTTCTTTTAATTGATTTTTACGTTTCTTATATTTAACGTATATCTTTCAAAATCCCACGTTCCCTTTGGGTCAAAATCAGTTTTTGCCCAACACATGTAAGTCATTTAAAAAATTAAGAGATCATATTTTATAAGTCTAAATTGTTGTGTCAAAAAAAATATGTTGAAAAATAAATAAAATAATTGAAATAAATAATAATAATAAAATTTTAACAATTTGAATCTTAAAGATTTTCAAAATAATATGTAAACTAAAATAATAAAAAATTTAAAATGAAATATTTTACCAAAAATTATAATCCTTTTTATTAATTTTCACTATAAAAAAGTTCTTTCACATAAATAACTCGTCATATATAGGGATGAATGGCTCAGATCCCTTTTTTATTAAATTTGTATATTCATAGTGTAAATGAAAATATTTTCATTAAACAATACTTTTATGACTTTTATAATTCCCTTTAAAGGATCTTTAATCCATTTATTATTGAAATCAGAAGATGAAAAATATTTTCTAAAATTCACTTTGAGTATGTTCATCATAAGGAATCTTAGAATGAATTTTTTATAATAAAATATAACTTAAATGTTACTGTTGAAATAGAAAGCCAAATAATATGTACCAGTTTTGCACGGACTCCTGATTTGCAACCATTCACTCAAAAATATTTTCATTTTAAAATAAATCATTTTTCGAATTTAAATGTTAAAATTTTTATATTATATAAAAAAAATTTTTATGATATTAATTTTAAATGAATTGTTAAAAGATTTAGTGAAAAGTATCATTAAGGAACTGAGTGCACCCAGTGGTCAAACCAAAATATTAATAATAACAATAAATTGTCTGTTAATTTATGTGAGGGAGCCGGCTATCTCATGACAGTCAATAGTGGTAAATAACTTTTTTAACAAAATTAAAATCAGTTCAGAAATTTATTAATTTGATCAAAGTTATCAAAAATTACATCGATAAGAATAATAATAATGATTGTAAGGAATTAGTAAACCCCTATATAAAATTATTATGGTTAAATGGTAGAAGTGAGATCAGTTAGTAGAAATAATTATTTCTGTTAAATTTTTATATTTAAATTCTATATTAAATTATATCATATTAAATTATTTAATTAAATCTATTAAATGTATGACCAGTAATTACATTAATATTAATAATTATCACGCCTCGGTGTTTAAATACGCTAGTAAACGACACAATTTTGAAATTGCTATAAAAAATAAATGCTTGAAGAAGATTTAATTTTAATTGCGTCTAACAATGATGATGATGATAAGAATAATAATAATAAAACAATAAAGTGATAATTTAAGCTTTTTGCTGCGAATAATGTATTTAATGAAAAAAGGCTTAAATTATCACTTTACTGTTTTAAATAATAAATGATGCTACCAAGAAATCATCACTTTATACTTAATAATAATAATGATAATAATAATAATAATAATAATAATAATAATAATAATAATAATAATAATAATAATAATAATATTAAAATAATATTAAAAATAAATATAAAAATAATATTATAACATATTATTATAAATCCTTTAGTCGTTATTTTTTCATTAATCTAATTCCATTTCTCTCATATTTCAATAGAATAATAACCGTTAGCGATTTGGAATTACCAAAAATCCAAACCAAAATCTAAAATTAAATTAGAATAATTAGCAAAATAGATGTAATAAAATTTTGAAAATATAATAATAATATACGGATTAAATTTATTATATTTTTCTCCAAAGTTTTTTTGAAAAGATTATGCTTTGTTTTAATTTAATATTAATTTAATATATTCCTCACAATTTATATGATTTTTAAATTAATCTTTCTTTGCTGTTAGAAGTAAAACGATCAAAAGTCAAATATGGCTTATTGAATTTTATCATAACCTTTTTCAGGTCATTTCACTAAACAAAAGGATGTTGAAGGTTTGTGGTTATCCTGAAGAACATAATTTATTTATTATTAATAGCCGTTATTAATTTGTTTTTGTTGGTTTATACGTGTGTTAGATCAAATCGAAACTGGTAAAATTTATGTAAAATTTAACTTTAAGTTACTTGAACAATTTAAAAAATAAAATTTACAAATAATTAACTTAATTTTTATTATCATTTTAACTTTTCCCGTCATGCTTGACGGGGCATTATACTAGTCTTCTAATAATATTGGAAAAATTAGACGTTTATTTTGAAAGTGGGACAAGTCCTATTTTATTATAACAAAACATTTAAAGATTAGCATTTCAATAAATTTAAAAATATTGATAAGCAGAAAATTTAAATGTGTTTTGAAATTATAGATAATATAAATTTATTATCCAATAATGTTTATTAAAGATATCTAGAGAAAATAAAACGTTTGTTATAGCCAAATGGACATGCCCACTTATCACAATAAAGGCACAAATATGCTCATTAATTACTATTAATTAATAACGCTTAGAATTTCTAAACTCTTTTCTATTTAAATAATTTTTTTTCGTTTCTTTATCGAGAAAATATGCTCGCTTATTGTTAGAAAGAAAATCTTATACGATTATTTCATTAGGACAAAGTGATATGGCAATTGTCATTTAAATTCTATTATGATTTTTGACTAAAATTTTTATCATTTTGAAAAATCTTTTCACTTGATTATTCAATTATTCGTTCCATAAAAAAGAAATACTCAAATTAAAATAAATTTATTAAAACAATTTAAATTCACTATTAAACGGTATTTACAAAAGAATAATAATAAATCATCATCACGTTTTGTTTAAATTATGCAATTTATTTCTACTAAATTGAAATTTTTGCTTATAAAGAAATCCTACAGAATAATTGAAACTGTTTGAAAAGCAAAATGAAATCCTAAAATATCCAGGAGTATAACATATCATATAAGCCAATGAAGAAAAATTATAAATAATACTGATGTTATATTATAGATATTATATGAACTCATTCTAAAGTCCTCTATGACACTAATTTTACACCTGTTTGAATGTTTCTGATGCTTCATGGATTGTTTTTATAATTTATTTTAATCGATAGGGGATTATTAGAGGTGGGGGATTAAAAAATAAAACTTTTAATTTTTGTACTTTTAAAACTAATTTTGCCTGGTGGGGGATTATTAGAGGATTTACACTATGATATCCTTTATGTTTATTTCATAATATATCGATGTTTTTTATATATTTACTTATTCATAGTCAAGCTTTTTTAATAAAAACAATGAAAATGAAATCAGTTGTGAAATTTGAAAAAAAGTTCTTATAATAAAATAATATAGAAATAAAAAAGTTTTTAAACAAACTTATAAAACTAAAATAGTTTAAAAAACATAATGCACTAAAAAGAAACAAAAGTTTCCCGATAAGTTTAGTTTCAGAACAAAAACTGAATAAAAATGTAACACTTAAGTAACTTAAGGTTACAGTTGTTGGGTTATATAATTAATCATAGTAGGATTTGACTTCACACTAACTTCTCGTGTACCTTTGTTCAAAATAACTTAAAATCTAACAAATGACAATTACAAAATTGCCCAATCAATTGAGATGCACTAGCTGAATTTGAATAAGTCGACCAAGTATAAACTGCTGAAAGATATTTGAAATGGTTGATGCCTTGGGAAGAGACAACATTTTTATCTAACACAATCTTTATAATTATATTTAACAATAATTCTTCTTTATTCGTCACATGATTTCTGATCTCTGAATTCTTGCTTTTCTATAGTTTCCTTTATAATTTCTGGCTTCTTTAGAATGTCACTGATTTTGGTCTCTTATTTATACCGTTTAGTATAGAAGCTAGTTATTGGCTATACCCTAAAACTCAACATGATTTTTCAAACTATATCGATTCTTTAGAGCCGGTAATTATTGACTAATAAAAACCGATCATCTCCCAACAGTGGTTCTTGAGAAGCTTTTAATTATTGATCTGAATTAGGCGATCAACTACTAACAGGGGTTCTCAAACTCTCGAAAAATCTGATTATTCACCATTGATCCTCATTCTGATAGAATTCTACAGCCGCATGGCACATTCAAAAATATTGACAATCAGCTTTAACTTTTGTAAAAAAGTTTACCTGGAACTCGCCCATCAATTTTTAATTATTAAATTCGTATTTAAATTTTTATTTGCTTTTCCATCCACAAAATAACGATTTTTAATTTAAATTAATTTTTAATTAAATTTTACTTTTAATTTAAATTTTTTACGTGCTTTGCATTCGAATTTTAGCACATTTAAATTTATTTGCGCATATTTATGCAACTACAACGCATTTATGAATAACTTATGCCGTAGAATAAAAATTTAATTATTTTTTGTAACCATCACCTCCCACCCCAAATATTCTATCTTCCAATTTGTTGGGGTACGCCTAAAGTACCACAAAAGAAATTTAAATGTGCAAATCGATAAAATGCCAAAACTTTAAAAACATTAAAAATTAAAAAAGATTGCCGTATTTCTGGAAATAGGTATTTACGAATAGCAAATGATGAGACAAATATAGATATAGCAACATAAAATCAATGTGAGTCCCTAAGTAAAGATATTCAAAAAATACAAATTAATTAAAAATAAGTAATTCATTAGCTATGTTAGATACTCGAGCCAAATCTTATTTGTCTTAATTAAAGTAAAATTTATCACAACGTTAAATAAATATTTTCATTTTATTGAAATATTCGTTCAACAAAAAAGCAATAATTCGAGTTCCATCTACAATGACATTATCGCTCTTCCATCTAGAAACGCCTTCGTAATCGTATCTCAGAATTCTAGAATTAATATACTAAATATAACCATTAATTTTGACTTATAGATTAAAATTGACAAATAGATTCCGCAAAAAGGCGCTTATAATTGAGAAATAAATATTTCATAGAAATTAAAATTTATTACTTAAAAAATTAAATAAAATTCAAAATATTATTTAATCATAATTTAATTACTAATATTATAGTAATTTGATTCCAGGATTGGCTTTACTACCATGCTTTGGTCTCTTGTATAAATTAATTGCATATTCCTGATATTCATAAGAAAGAAAACCGAAATAAATAATTTAATTAATGTGATCATTTTGTTGGGGTTCGACGAGACAGGCACAAAAACAAGGTGAAAAATCAATAAAAACATCAAATTCACAATAATAATTTAAAGTACAAAAAAACTAATTAAAAATCAAAATAATAAAAAACGAGTATTTTCCTGGGGGAACTGGCATACGGGCGGATGCCGAACAATGAGACGAGTTCAAATATAATAAAAATAAAGTCAATGGGGTCCCTAGAAGGAAATAATTACAAATAAACTAACATTAATTAAAAAATTAATTATCTAATAGAAAACCCGAGCAGTGTAGAGGACCCGAGTGGTCAATCAAATTAGGTAGATGCAATCGAATTAGTCGACGAGCAATTAAATTGGGCAAACTATCAAAAATTGAATAAATTGCCCAAACCAATAAGGTTGGTAAGAGGAAGTCCCGGCAAAAGTATCAAAGTAATTTGATAAGTAGATAATAAAATTACGAGAAGTGTGTGAAAGAGACCGACAAGTAAACAGAATTGCCAGTAGGTCGAAGAAAGAAAAGTTATAGTATAGCGAAAGAAAGCAAGGTGAATTTAACTTAGTGCTAACCAAATGGTTTTGAATCCAGCGTACCAGAAAGCGACACCTCCCGTTGGAAGATTTATCCCTGCACAAGGTTCAGGTTCGAATTGAAAAGTGTGCAGAGTAAAAATAGTTATTTAAAGTTGTGTAAATTGAGATTGTTTCGTTAAAGTGTGTAATAAAAGAAAAGTGTAATAGTGATAATTCCAAATAAATATTATTGTGTTAGGTGGTTCAATTTGATTAATAAAAGGACACCAAGGACTCAGACAGTGACATCGACTTGTGCAAAATACCCAACTATTTTAACATTTGACTATATACAACATTTTTGGTTTGTCTTTTATAGTGAAAACAATGTACGAGAGTGGTCCAATTATTTATTACATATGACAATTTATGACATTTTCAAAATTTGAAAATAAAGTTTATTACTTTTTATAAAAACCCCTTTGGAAATTTTATTATCCTCGATGGGTTTCCTTAGAATATAGCAATATAGAAATATTAAATTTTTTTTTAATCTATTAGTTCGTTGCTACTATATCATATTATGAATGTTCAAATTCTTATTTTTATTTATTTTCAAAACAATCACACGATTTTTACAATATATATTATGTAAAAAAAACTTCGAATAAAACTTGTAGGAATCAATAATGTATTTTTATATTACGAGCGATGTCAACACACTGTAATCATACAAATAATATTTAATCCTCTAACAACTAAAGCCGTTTACAGACGGTCATTATAAAAACCCCATTCAATTCAAATCAAAACATTTTCGCGTTCCAACCAGTAAGACTGTTTTTCGTCTGTAAAACTCCACACCACACCTTGCAGGTTTGAACACGTTCAAAAACATAGTTTGCTTGTAACGTTCAGTTTGGCTGAGAACAAAATTCCTCGTAATTCTATTTCAGTGGTTTAAGGGTTAATATATAATATTATAAATTTATTATACATTTATTTAAAAAAAAATTAATTATTATATTTTTCTCACATATCACGAAAATTATATTAATAATACGGGTATAACTTGTTTAATTCAATTCTCCAAGAGACCTTAAAAATTAATCGAATTACCCAGGAAATCGAATTAAACAGGGAAATATTTTTATATTTATTATTAGACCGTAGTAGGAAAATTTCAAAAACATGTTACATTTTTAAAACAAATTTATTAAAAGTACATAATTAAAAATAATTTGCCACAGAACAGACATTTAATCCATTTCTAAAAAAACATCCATTTCATTGAGCGTATTCAAAAATCTTTGTGGTACAGAAGATCGTTGTAACATTCCATTTCTTAACTTTTGAATACAGTCGATCATTTCTGAATTTGTCACAAATGAGAATTTAGAAGAAAAAGTTGTTTCATCCACTTCCCCACCAATGCTACCATCAGATATATTACTGATAGACATTGATTGATTCTGTATATTTTCAATGATATCTTCATCCGTCTTAATATCCCCACACACAACATTAATATCAGAATACAGATAATCCGTAAACTCCTCTATGAAATTGGATATTAGCCGCAGGTAAATATAATTTGTTTCCGTTGCTTCAATAATATTTATTAATGGAATATTATCATCGTCATCATTGAAATAATCATCATAGAATCCAGACTTCCTAAAACAGTTTTTGATTGTTGTAGGAGAGATGTCTACATCCCATATTTTCGAAATTCGTTTTATGCAATCTAATAAGGTAATTTTGGGTTAATTTTCTTTTTTCTCAATAAACCTAATGCTTTCTTTTATTACTACATTTCTGTAGTGCCTTTTTAAGTATCTGATAATACCCATATCTATTGGTTGAAGAAGCGCTGTTAGGTTAGGAGGAAAGAATTCCAATAGGATATTATTTAGTTTGGATTTAAGATCATCTTTTCTATGGGCTGAGCACTTATCGAAGAAAATCAAAACTTTCCGATTTTGCTTCCCAAATTCTACGTCCAATTTCATTATCCATTTAGTGAAAATGGATGAATTTATCCACGCCTTTTTGTTATAATCATAATCCACTGGCATTGAATTGACATTTTTAAAACAATGTGGACTTGCAAATAACCAACGGTTTAATTTTTTCGGTCCCTGACATATTAGCACAAAGCATTATGGTTATTCCTTCCTTACTGTTCTTGCCTTTTTGACAGCTATCTCCTTGTAACACAAATGATTTACCCAGAAGGCATTTAACAAAAAGACCGGTTTCATCCCCGTATAAGTGGTTTCAATATAGTTTTTATCCAATTGTTTGTTACATTTTTGTCGCAACCTGCTGCATCGCCAGTCAAACAACGCCATTTTATTCCATCTCCTTTTTAAACCATGGAGCCATCCATTACTAGCTCTAAACGTATCACAATTTAATGCTAATCCATATTGCTTGGCTTTCTCTTTAATCATATTTCCATTTATAGGAATATTATTATTTCTGGCTTCTGAAACGAAGCTTCTGACAGCACTATCTACCATAACAAATTTTCCTGTCCTCATTCTTTTTCTTTTTATGAAGAATGGATTATCACGTGGCACATTTTTAAATTTTTCTTTGTTCTTACAGATTGTTTGCTGGAACACCGTACTTTTCTGCAACTTTTTTAATGCTTTGTCCATCGTCAATTTCTTGAATGGCGGACAGTTTTTGATTTAAAGTTAAAGTTTTGTATTTTATATTTCGTACCATTTTGAAATCTTAATGATTTTTTTAAAATTTAAATTAATTTAATAAAAAAAATTCGAATTAAAGAAGGATCGATTTATTAAGGTAATTGAATTATCAATGTAATTTTAAATGAAAATATCAAGTGATCGATATAAAAATCGAATTAAGGAGGAACATCGAATTAAACTAGGATGGAATTAAACAAGTTATAACCATATATAATTATTATGGATGAGTATTAATTGAGCTTTATTAATAAAATACTAAAATTGAATAAAACTAGCTTATATTTTAATAAATAAAGTTGTTGGAGATGTCTACATTGATGTAAAGTAAAGTCGAAATACACAGAAATCCGTTTACAAAATACGTAAAATCACTATTTAACTATCAAAAATAATAATTGAAATGGAAAAAAATGAAATAAAAATTGGAAAAAATTAAAAATTAATATTTTTCGTGGGAAACGGATATCAGCTTATTGCAAATGATGAGATGATCACGAATATAGTAATATAAAATGTTACACAAGGGTTCACAGTATAGTAAAACACAAATATGCGATAGGTTCATCGCTAGGTATTAGAGTTAGAAACATTTCTCTTATGGGAAATACTTTGTTAGAAATTTAAAAAGTGTCTTCTGAATAAAACAAATGATTATGTGATGATTAATGTAGAAATTATTATTCAATATCCTTATTAATAAAATTATGATGATTATTATTAATTTAGAAAGCAGAACTTCGTGGCAATAACTTACATGTGTTGTACCCTAATAAATACAGACAAAGAATACAAAGATCAACTGAAACATTTCTGCGAAAATATCACTACATTTCTTGACCAAATATGTTTGAATAGCAAAGATTCTTACGCAATTACATTCGAAATTTCAATTTTCAAGGTGATAAATTTGCTGTTTTATATCATTTTATTTACTGTTGGAATATTTGGAAATCTTCTAATACTAATTTGCATATTCAGTCTGAAACACATGAGAACGATTTCTAATATGTTTTTGGCAAATTTAGCGATTTCGGATTTATTCATTTTCCTAATTTGCCAACCGCTGTCATTGACGACGATCATCTATTCATCATGGGTTTTTGGAGAAAAGCTTTGTAAACTTCAAGGCTTATTGCAGGGGACAAACCTAGGAGTTAGTATTCTGTCATTGCTCGGACTGAATATCGAACGATATGTTGCTGTTCGAAAAATGAGATTTGGAAATCAGCTTTATCGTCGAAAACTTTGTATTCTGTACATAGTGGGCATTTGGTGTATTGCTGGTTCGATTTCTTTACCACTCGCATTCAGCACGGAATTAAAAAAAGGCATCGACAAAAGACAGTATTGCCTTGAAACTTGGTGGGGAACAATCTTCTGGAAACAATTCTATACGATAATGCTGTTTTTAGTTTTATATGCATTTCCGCTTCTTTCTATGATCATACTTTACTATCTCATTCTTACAAAAGTGAAAAATTCATTAAAACAACAGACCTTAACTACCAACCACAGTACTCGGAATTATGTCACCCGCTTACGGACTCAAAGAACTCGAATATCCAAAGTTTCAACAGCTTTGGTTTGCCTATTCACAATTTGCTGGCTTCCTTATCACATTGTCAACATTTATGCAGACTTCCAATTACAAAATGAAAATCAGACAAAAGTTTATTACTTGATAAATTATGGATATCCCATTGTCCAATGGCTTGTATATTCGAACAGTGCTATTAACCCTTTGTCGACAATTTTTATATCTCAAAAATTTCGGGCTGCTGTTTTTCAAGTTAAACAACGACGTTTTAGTACGAGATCAACATTCCAATGAATTTTAATCGAAAATAACAAAATATATTTTTGCTTGAAATTTTAATAATTTGAATTTTACCTCTACACCAATCCCTCGATTTACGCGGTCAAAAAAAATAATATTTTTTATTAAAATTTTTTTTACTAATTTAATAGTCATAATAATAAAATAAATAATAATAAGAATATAATTTAATTAATAAAAAAATAAATGTTAGCAATATTTCTCATATATATATTTGAAGTTTAAAACTATATTGAGTTAATTTTTATTCCAGTTTCGTTAAAAAATATTGCATGTGCGGGCCAGCAACAGTCATAGTTTAGAAACCCATGCTATAAGCCAGTGCTTCTTAACCTGGGGTCCATGGACCCCCAGGGGGTCCGCGAACGGGTTCCAAGTGGTCCGCGGGACTATTTACAAAAAACCTTTATTAGTTTTGTTTGAAGCTGAATAAACAAATTTATAAATAATTATTAAAAAATGTATGTGTTTTACTATCAATTTATTAATTTTTTAACATTTCAGGGGTCCGTCGGTACCAATTATATATTTATGGGGTCCATAAGTTTGAAAAGGTTAAGAATCCCTGCTATAAGCAACTACAATATCAATCACATTCACGTGATATAGTTTAGATGAATAAGTTGTAAATAAATTAAATGAAAATTGAAGAGCGTGTTTAATTATAGACCTGTTTGCACTGAATAAACACATCCATAATACAGGTTAGTGTGTACACTAATTATAGATGACTTATCATTTGTGATGAAATGCAGTTAATTTATAACTTTATTTATTTTAGCCATTTATTTATTTATAATTAATTTCCTTTAACTACGTCAACTAAATATTCTTTCGCAAATTGCATTAGAATGTAAAATTGAGAGTATGAGGGCCACAATTTTATTCAAATTATTGCAAGTGAAATGATCTTTAAAATTATTATCCATTTTTTATCTTATTTATTCTCGTACTTTCATATAAAAGGTCAATATTGCAAGTAATATTAAATAATTTTGTTTAGCCGGAATTTTAAGAGGCAAGGTCGGGATTCAGGATTTGTCTGCTGAACTTTGGACAGTCATGCTCAAATAAGGACATTTGTCAATCGTGTTTAAGTGTGACTAGCAAATCGGCTACTTATTGCAGATACAATTTTATTTACTTGTTACATAGAATTTTTATTTTTTACATCCAATTTCACTTGACAATTTGAAATTTAATTTAATTTCCTCTCGATTCAGGAACAAACTCAAAAATTAAATTTGATAACTGATAGCTATCAAAAAGAGAGATAAAATTGAGTTGAATTAAATCAAAATGGAATTTCTAAAATTGGCAAGTAGTAAGGGGAACTAATTAGCGTCATCTATACCTATTAGCTACATATTGTTGCTTCAAGCCAAATTCATGTCCTTTCATTTTGTTTGTTGTATTAATAAAATATATATTGGGTAGAGAGATATTGCAGATAAACGAATTGTGCTTTAAAATTAAATTAAATGGTCATGTCTATAGAAGTAAGACTCAAAAGTTTATTGAAGACTATAAATCAGTAATATATCGATGTTTATTGATACTCACGAATTTTCGGCACTGCCTTTTTTGAAAAAGGCAGTGCCAAAAATTCGTGAGTATCAAAAAACATCGATGTATTAATGATTTATAGTCTTCAAGCTCTCTTTTTAATAAATTCAATGGAAAAAATAATCAGTGGTGAAATTGGAAAAAAAGTTCTTATAATATCAAAAGTTTATATCTTTATGGTTTTTATACAATGAAATTAACTTCAACCAATTTATAAAGAAATTCCTTGGAAAATAATGTATTTTAAATCTAAATAAGCAACACATTTGTTTCTTTTTTCATTTGATAGGACAATTACAATCCAGTAATACACTTACTCTACATTACTATTTTCTTTATTATCATAAAATTGGCATCCTTTTTTTGTGAAGCCACCCTCCTCTTTATTTGATTTTGGAATAAATTATTCCAATAAATTTTAAAAATTAAATTATTGATTTTGTACCAATATTTGTTATTTTAAACTTTATGATTAATTAATTAATTAATTAAATATCGAAAAATTGATGGTTCAATTTTAATAAAAACACTAAAACGCCAAACAAACGAAATATATTTCAAGAAAATTATCCTTATCATCAGTCTGTAAATCATAGTCTATGTCAACAGTAATTTATGGAAACGATAATGACGAAATAATTATTATGTAACGAGTTAATTAAACAATCTCAATAAATACGTTGCTGATTGAATGCTAATTGTAGGTGATTTTGATTGAATCATCAATGCTTCACATAAAATTCTTCCTCACTTATTATTAATGTTTTTATAAAAAAATTTAAATCTTTTAGGTCAGTTTCCCATAATTAAGAATTAATCCACAAAAATGTCAGTTATTAAAGAGAGATGTAAATTTTGGGCACATAGTTAATAGTTGAGGGATTTAGACAGATCTAAAGTAAAATTGAGGCTGGTAAATCATTTCATTAGCTTAAGTGTATAAAGAATTTGAGAACATTTTTGGTATATGTGACTATTATGGGAGATCTATTAAAGAATATTCAACTTAATCAAGAACTTTAGAAAGTGAAAACAATAGTGAAAAATAATCTGGATTGAGGAATGTGAGAATTTTAGTGATTTTTATGGTGACCTTGTGATGATTTGCGACTATAGAAAATAACGCTTGTAAAAGAACGTTACCAAATAAACTAATTTTTGGTTTATTGATATTGATTAAAAAATATTTAAAAAAAATTATAGAATAAACCTAAACATCGATTTGCGTAGTTTTTGAAGTTGCGTCGTTAAAATTTCAATTTGCATTGTTAACTTTTAATAATTTTTTAAGATATAAAATTTTCAAGGACCGAAAATAAAATTTATTTTGATCAAACAAAAAAGATTAATCACTCAACAATGCTTAGCAGATGATTTTAATTTTTTGTTTGCTTCAAAACTTTTAAAAAAATTTTATTTTTGTGTCATTCAATAATTCTTTGCAGCTGAATTTTATGTTTTGATTCTGAGATCAAGTTTATTATAGGAATTTTATTTTCGGATTATAAAGGGATTTCCTGTTTATTTCAATAAATCAATTTTTTTAAATAAGAAATTAGTTTTGAAAGGTTGTTGATACAGATAAGATCTTGGATTTGTAATAAATTTAATTTTCAAAAATTTTAATCAGGGAAATTTTTTAAATGAATCGAAAGCGGAGACAAATTTGTTTGAAACAAAAATTAGAAATTTTAAAACGCTTTCAATCTGGTGAAAAAACCATTGAGATTGCAAAAAATCTTGATTTAGCTCCTACAACAGTGAGAACAATTTGCAGTCGTGACGCTGATCAAATAATAGAATTTGCTAAAACTGCTACACCATTACAATCAAATCAGGTTACCAAAATAAGAAGTCCAGCTATAGTAAAAATGGAGTCATTTATAAAGCATTTGGATAAAAAATCAAAATTAGCCGAGGATGCCACTGAGCAAAATGGTGATTCAAAACAAAGCAAAAGTCTTTTTGATGAGATTCAAGAGAATTCTGCATCATCCAGCAGTGAAAATTTAGAAAAGTTTAAAGCCAACCAAGGTTGGTTTGAACATTTCAAAACTCGAACAAATTTGCATAATGTTGTTTTGAAAGGAGAGTCCAGTACAGATATTCTAGCTAAAAATAAATTTAAAACTGAACTAAAAACGATTAATAATAAAGGTAGATATTCTCCTAAGCAAGTTCTGAATGTCGATGAACTTGGTCTTTTTTGGAAAAAGCTCCCAGCGAGAACATACATTTTCAAATCCGAAAAATCTTACCCTGGATACAAGACCGGTACAGATCGACTTACACTTCTTTTAGTAGGAAATGCTGAAGGTGATTTTAAATTTATGCCGTTCCTTGTTTACCATTCTGCAAATCCAAGAGCTTTTAAAAATGTGAAAACAGTGAACTTCCGTTCATTGGTGTACAAATAAAAAGGTGTGGATGACTGCAGCTTTATTTAAAGATGGGTTAGAAAATAGCTCTGTTCCTAAATTAAAAGCTTATTGTCGTACATAAAATATAGAATTTAAAATTTGCTACTATTAGACAATGCTCCAGGACATCCAATTTATCTAGATTATATTTCGGAAAATATTAAAGTTGCTTTTATGCATTGAAATACGACACCACTCATACAACCTAATGGATGAAAGTGCTATATCCACCTTTAAATCTTACTATCTACGACGTACGTTTGGTCAATTAATTGCAACTGTCGAAAATATCAGCTCATCATGGAAATAAGTAAAAAAAATCATGCATAAATGGAGTTTAGCGTGAACTATGGCCAGAATGCATTTGGAAAAATACAGAAGAAGTTGATGCTGTATCAATTGTTCGGAGAGAAATTGCTGAATTAGCCAGAGAAGTTAACTTTGAAGGTATTTAAGAGAATGATATTGATGAGCTGTTGATGTCACACGATGAAGAATTTCAAAATGAAGATTTATTTGCTTTGGAGATTGTGCATGTGTTGAAAGATAATGCTGACACACCTATAGTGATCCCATAAGAAAAAATGCTAACGTCTGGTCATATATCTGAAGCCACGCTACTCATTTCCAAAGCAATGGAAATTTTTTCGGAAAATAATCTTGATGAAAATCGTAGTTTAAAAGTGACAAGAGCTGTGGCTGAGGCTACAAATTGTTACAAAGAAATTTATTTGAAAAAAAATCTGGCAATTCAGCAAACTTTGGACAGTTTCTTGATGAAATTACCACAACAAACAAATCAGCCAACAGAAATGATTATCGATTTAGAATCTTTAAATTTAGAATAAAAAAGGTATGCTATTTTAAAAATTATAGTATTATAAGAACTTTTTTTCCAATTTTACCACTGATTTTTTTTCCATTGAATTTATTATACTTTATATGAAATTTATTGAATTTTTGTTGTTTTAATTTATAATTTTTTATATTGTTTTATTTAATGTGAGGTCTTAAAAAGTTTAAAATTAATTAAAGGATTTAAAAAATTATTAAATGTAAAAATTATAATTTTTATGAATTTAGAGAACTTTTTGTTGATACACTTATGATATAAAAACATGTTTTTATTAATAAAATTGGTTTTTTTTCATGAAATATACTACAATATACCAATTAATGAAAAACTGGTATAAACATATACGATAAATGATTTCTATTTGCGTCGTCTTTCTACGATCCCAATTAACTACTTAAATCGAGGTTTATAGGTGTACTTTATTTTTTAATTTCCATTTTTCAGGTTTAATTTTATTTTCTGTTTAACGCATTCAAAGTGTTAATACACGTGGGACCCATCATAGTCATGCCTAATTAACTCAAATGGATCCCAACAGTGAATAAATTTATCATATTAATGTTCCTGAAGTTTTGACTGTATCGTAGATATTTTGCTAACATCTCTAGAAAACATTTAAAACTATAAATTTAAAAAATAAACTTAAAATTTTCAGATTCCATATTAAATAAAAATGACTTTCTAAATTATCTAAATTGATTTCAATTAATGACAAAAATTTAATAGATTGTTTTTAAATTATTTACAAATCTAGTAAAGTTTTATTGCCTATAAAGTGGCACTGTTCCTTTGACTACATTTTCAGCACCAGTTCAATGATTAAAACATTTTGCGGGTGCACCGGCAACATTTCTATGTCATTGTTTTCTAAAAGTATAAGTATAACTACAAAATAATAATTAGGGATGGGTATTAATAATTTTTTTATTATTAATAATTTATTAATAATTATTAATAAGAAATCCATATAAGTAATCTATAAGTAATATAAGTAATCAATATGAAATTCAATGATAAAATATACATTTATCCTAAAAATTTAGATATAAATTTTCAATTAAAAAGAAATGTATATGAATGGAATAAGAAATGTTTATAGAAAATGAACTGTTTATAGAATACATCGATGTTATTGTTATAGAGAAGTAGCGTTTTCATGAAAAGCTTATTTTAGTATGTGTTTAGGAAAATTTAATAAATATAAAAGAACGAAAAACTTTGCAAAAAAATTAAATTCAATTGAAAAAATAAAAATAAAAGTAATTTTAATCATTTTTATTCATCAAATAGCTTAAAGTAATTATGTTTTAAAAAACCGAGCATTTCCACGTTACCTGTTGTCAACCTATTTCTTAATTCATCAACAATGAAACATGCAGAAGAAAACATTTTTTCGGATGATGCACTTGAACCAGGAATTGAGAAATATTTTGATGCAATCTTATTCAATACTTATTCAATACTTATTCAAATTCCAAAAAGTTAATGGATTTTCATTATTCTTGAAGCTGAATGAATCTCATGTAAATTCATTTCACTCCTTGAAATTTCATTTTCTTCCTTATACTCTTTCCATAATGATAGATTTTGCACAATAACATCCTTTCGTACTTCCATTTCAACACTCGATCGAATAAGATATAAAATTCACCTTTAACACAATTTTTAATCAACAGATTTTCCTTTTCGCATCAGAATCTTAATGATTTGAATCTTCGGTCTATGTACGAACATTTTCCCAATAATATAAAAGAGTCATTATATATTTGCTACATTATTTCACATTCACGATACATACTAGTGGCAAAGGTTTTTAGAATATTATTATTAATAAATTATAAATAATTATTAATAAATATTGATTATTACCCATCCCTAATAATAATAAAAAAATACAATTTATTGATTATATTCAAATAACTAATTCTTTTAATTTCCTGGGACTGTCTACATTTCAACCGTTCCCGAGTTTAAACAACTTCGAATAGCGGTAACAATATTTACTGCTGTCGAGAAAATTCCTTCGGAAGGCACGCTAGTTGCAAATATACTCCTTTACAAATTGAGACAGCTCTGGAGACTTGGATTCGTTATTACACTACCAACTCAATGAATCAGGATTGTTAGCTACTAGATCTAAAATATACTGAGCAAGCTGGTCAATACTTCGTTGAGATATCTTTGTTATCTTCAATTAATTGCAATTAATTATTAATTGCACAGGTAACTCTGAAAATTATTCAACAGTCTTTCCGTTTGTACTTGATTAAGAAAATAGGGTTTCTAAATGTGAAATGGATGACCATATAGCAGTAGTGAGTGACTTTTCCTATTCCGCAACAAATTTCATTCCGAAAGTCGAGACTTATACGATGAATTGTAGCTTTGATTGTTTTTTAACTGATACTTGGATATCAATATTTATTGTAGAAAAACGTCAGTTGTTTCTATCGTTGGAGAGGCAAAAAATCTTTTGCAAAATAAGTTTGTCACTGAAAATTTAAATTCATTTTGATGATTACTATCCACTATTTTTTGAAAAATATTTTTTATTTTCCAACATCGTTTTGATGAATTACCAAAATTTCGGTTTTCGGGGTTTAACGAAGGATCTTTTCGTAACCAATGATTTCTTAAATTAATAGTGCCGGCTTCTGTAGCAATCCACCCCGCGCACTGTAAGCAGTGAATTTTTCCAAAGTATAGAGAATCTCCATGAAAGTCGATCGATCGATCCAATCAAAACTGTTATTTTCAAGATTAATTAATTATAGATTAATTATAGTTAATAATAATAATAATAATAATAATAATAATAATAATAATAATAATAATAATAATAATAATAATAATAATAATAATAATAAATAATAATAATAATAAAAATAATAATAATAATAATAATAATAATAATAATAATAATAATAATAATAATAATAATAATAATAATAATAATAATAATAATAATAATAATAATAATAATAATAATAATAATAATAATAATAATAATAATAATAATAATAATAATAATAATAATAATAATAATAATAATAATAATAATAATAATAATAATAATAATAATAATAATAATAATAATAATAATAATAATAATAATAATAATAATAATAATAATAATAATAATAATAATAATAATAATAATAATAATAATAATAATAATAATAATAATAATAATAATAATAATAATAATAATAATAATAATAATAATAATAATAATAATAATAATAATAATAATAATAATAATAATAATAATAATAATAATAATAATAATAATAATAATAATAATAATAATAATAATAATAATAATAATAATAATAATAATAATAATAATAATAATAATAATAATAATAATAATAATAATAATAATAATAATAATAATAATAATAATAATAATAATAATAATAATAATAATAATAATAATAATAATAATAATAATAATAATAATAATAATAATAATAATAATAATAATAATAATAATAATAATAATAATAATAATAATAATAATAATAATAATAATAATAATAATTGTTCATTCGCGAATTCATAATAATCAGAATAATAATCATCACACATAATCATTTTATTTTTATATACATGTTCATATCGACATCGAGCTGCTTCCATTTGTGCACGCCATACTTGAGATCGATAATCAGGGATCATAGCAGTCATAACACCTCCAGTACTTTCAGTAATATTAAACAATCTCGTAGCTGAACTCTTCTCAATCATTTTATTTGGAACCTGTCCTTGTGTAGCTACACATAAATTTGATCTCATATTATTCCTTTCTGAACACAAAACAATATCGATTCGGCCATTTTGATCTTGAGCACATTTCAACAAATTTGTTTGATCCATATTCAATTGACCAGGTACAGATTGAACTAATTGTCGGTCTCGAGATAATGTGATTAGAGAGAATCCATTATCCAGAACTTTAAGCGATTTGCTAGATCTGATAACATCGTCTTTACAAATAGTTTCTATTTCCATTTTGCTGCGGGTTCTATTCAACCTTGCCATTAAATCATCGAGATCCATCAATTCCCCGTTATATTTAAATCCATAATTTGTAACTTTGTTACTTTCCATAAATTCCAACCAAAATCGAAGAGAACTCAAATTCAAAAAATCTTCAGTTAAAACCTTAAATCCATTCGAGATCGATAAATCTAAAACTCAACATTACATTCAACCCAATTCAAAAAATTGAAAAACTACCTCTTGCTCGCGTCTGTGTGCGCACACAGCCAAAACCAGAAAAGAAAAGCGCACACAGACGCGAGATCAGATTAAAATTTCCACCCTCCATTTTACGCGTCTGTGTGCGCACACAACCAAAACAAAGAAAAAAGCGCACACAGACGCGAAACAAATAATAATTAACCATCCTCCCCCCCTTGACACCTTAGTGTCAATCTCAAATCCCCATCAGCTTCTCCTTCTTCTTTTATACTCAAACATACTTTGAAGATACATTCCCGTGTCAGTTTATTCCTTTTCCCCTTCATTTCTTGCACTTCCCTCGCCGTTTTATCCCTTCTCCCCTTCATTTTCTGCATTTTCCTCGCCATTTTATCCCTTCTCCCCTTCATTTTCTGCATTTCCCTCGCCATTTTATCCCTTCTCCCCTTCATTTCCTGCATTATGGCTCAATCTCCAGTAACCCTCACAAACCAATCTCCAATAACCCTCACACACCCATCTCCAATAACCCTCACAAACCCATCTCCAATAACCCTCACAAACCCATCTCCAATAACCCTCACAAACCCATCTTTGTATTATATAAGCCGCCGCGCCACGCACCTTTTTTGAAAGATCATTGTGGATTCTCCATCCACCATCGCTATACTCGGCCAAGCAGCTGTCCATGTTCAGTTTGTTTAGGTGTAATCTCTCCATTATTCTTTCTCCCTTTTTCGCCAATTCAATATTCCACCCTTTTCCCTGTTGCATTTCATTTAGTGACCAGTTTTCACTTAATGTTTTTATAAGCATTTTACAAAGTCGTTCTTTGATTGCTTCGTGTTTCGATTCCCCAATCGACCCCTTGTCTTTCATGTGCATCTTTAGAGGCGTTCGCGGCACCATTAGAGGCGTGCAAGCGAGTTCCAGTGATCCTTGATGTTTGAAACTGTTCGATGATTCGTTCAATTTTTCCAAAACTTCTTTGGCCCCTTGATCATTATCACGTACAGTTTCCCATGATTTCCCATATACCCTACTGGTCTCCTTGTTTGGCCTCTCCCCTTTGGAGTCTTCTGCCCCTTTTACATTATCACGTTCTTCTTTTAATCGATTAACTTCCCCTTCGTCGACCTGCATATCATTAACCGCCGCCTCGGGCGTTAAATCCTCTGATTCTGGTTTGTCTTTTTCCCAATTACTCATCACTTCCGTTGTCTTCGGTTCTACAATTTTATCGTCAGATAATTTTATGATCTCACCAGCCCGGCAAGCCTCATCTTGCTTTTCCCCGTATTCATTTTTCCTTGAACATTTTGTGTGATTGTCATAACGTTAACTAATTCGTTAGTTCTTCCAGAATTGAATATTTGCCCATCTAAATGACTCTGAGCTCCTTGCTCTTCATTAGATGCCTTACTCCTGTCGAGTGGCATGTCCTCAATTCCTCGAGATGCCCGTAACTCGTCATTGAACATTTCAGTTACCGCAAAATAACTCTGAACCGTCCTCATTGATGCGTTTTCATTTAGTAATTCGTTGTGTCTCTGCTTACATCCGGTAACCTTGCAGAAAGATTCTTTACGACATTCCTTGGCCATGTGATTTCTTTTGAAGCAATTCCTGCACAGTTTCTTTTCTTCGATGACTCTCTTCCTTTCTGAAATTGTGAGTTGCTTAAACTTGTCACATTGGTCTAGGTAATGTTGACCACCACATTGTACACACTCTGATCTATAGCCGTTAGAGTTATTCACCTGTATAACCGTTCCACTTTTAACTCTGCCATCTGGTTGCCCCGTAAAATGCGTCCAACCTCCTGGATTGAAGCTTTCTCTTTCTCTAGACACACCTTCTACTCTTGACACATCATAAGCCCTGGTGCATGGTTGAGTCCCATACACGACCTCGTTAGTGGACCTTAGGATCTCCGCTTCTTGTTGTATCCATCTTCTCAAATCCTCTATCGTCTCCCGCAATTCCTTTTCTATTTTCTCTTTCTTCCATTTATACACAAGATCCGTTGTTAACTTGCCCAAACACTTTTGAAACAGATATCCAGTCTTTAACTCGGATTCTTTCCCAGTGGATTTAAATCGCACGGTGACTGTTTCTAATAATCCAACAAATAAGTCAAGATCCTTCAAATCTCCTTCTCGAATTGGCCTGAACTGGTCCATCTCCTCTAACATTGATAAATATATCCTTTCATCTCCACCATATCGCCTATCCAACTTCTCTTTTGCCATTTGATAAGCCTCTGCCGAATATCCTAGATTTTCAATTAACTTTAATGGCTCTCCGTGAAGGTACTTGTGCAGGTGAAACATCTTTTCAACCTCATCACCTTCCGCTTCGTCAACACACGCCGTAAAAGCTGCCTTCCATGGTTCGTACTCTTTCATCTTGCCTTCAAAGACAGGTATTGTAATTTTCTGTAGACTTTCCAGTTTTCTTTTATGCACGGAATTATTCTTCTTGATTGTATCATCATTCACCTTTTCCTTCTTTTCCATAAAAGATTGATTTGCTTTTCTTTCCATCAATGCCCCAATTATTTGATGTTTTTCCTCGATCTCCTGCAGGTCTTTATCTAAGATTGCAGTGATGTCCAATCTATGTAATTTTTCACTGATCGTTCTTAGATCTCTTAATTCTTCATCTAGACTCTCCTTTAGATCTTCATATTCTTCCAACCATTTGCTAACATCCTTACCCTTTATATCATTCAGAATCTTATTTCTCAATCTCGTTAATTTTCCTTTTTTCATTCTCTTTTTCCACAATTCTTCTTCTAACATCTCTTCGTCATTGCCACCGCACAGCCTGAGTGACAAATGAAGTGTCGACCCTACTTGTATCCTATAATCATTCAATCTTCTTTTATTTTCTAACTGCTTTCCTGCGTATACTAACGTTTGATAATTTTCCGGAATTCCTTCTTTGTCCTGGATTTTTCCTTTTATCTTTTGAATTGTGTCCTTCCATTTAACGTCCAGAGTAATTGTCTTACCGGTAAGAGTTTTGACAAATATTTGACTTTCCCCTCGCAACTCAAAACCCATTACCCCGCTCGCCCTCACCCTTGACTCGGCTCTGTTCTTTACCCTGTTCCCCTGGCTTCCCCCTTTAAAAGAGTGCTGGGGCCCATAGCAGCACTTTCCCACGCTCGATAGGGAAGGGAGGATGTTCAATTTTACAGAAATATTAGTTGTTATTACACTTTTTATCATAATACATAAATACAAAAAATACATTTTACAATCATCAATTACCTTGTTCCGGCTGGCTAGCCGGAACCACGCTCTGCTACCATGTTCATTCGCGAATTCATAATAATCAGAATAATAATCATCACACATAATCATTTTATTTTTATATACATGTTCATATCGACATCGAGCTGCTTCCATTTGTGCACGCCATACTTGAGATCGATAATCAGGGATCATAGCAGTCATAACACCTCCAGTACTTTCAGTAATATTAAACAATCTCGTAGCTGAACTCTTCTCAATCATTTTATTTGGAACCTGTCCTTGTGTAGCTACACATAAATTTGATCTCATATTATTCCTTTCTGAACACAAAACAATATCGATTCGGCCATTTTGATCTTGAGCACATTTCAACAAATTTGTTTGATCCATATTCAATTGACCAGGTACAGATTGAACTAATTGTCGGTCTCGAGATAATGTGATTAGAGAGAATCCATTATCCAGAACTTTAAGCGATTTGCTAGATCTGATAACATCGTCTTTACAAATAGTTTCTATTTCCATTTTGCTGCGGGTTCTATTCAACCTTGCCATTAAATCATCGAGATCCATCAATTCCCCGTTATATTTAAATCCATAATTTGTAACTTTGTTACTTTCCATAAATTCCAACCAAAATCGAAGAGAACTCAAATTCAAAAAATCTTCAGTTAAAACCTTAAATCCATTCGAGATCGATAAATCTAAAACTCAACATTACATTCAACCCAATTCAAAAAATTGAAAAAACTACCTCTTGCTCGCGTCTGTGTGCGCACACAGCCAAAACCAGAAAAGAAAAGCGCACACAGACGCGAGATCAGATTAAAATTTCCACCCTCCATTTTACGCGTCTGTGTGCGCACACAACCAAAACAAAGAAAAAAGCGCACACAGACGCGAAACAAATAATAATTAACCAATAATAATAATAATAATAATAATAATAATAATAAATTATCTATGCGATGTACTGTCTAGACTTCGGCTCTATTGATTTCGTTGTTTGTTTTAAGTAAAACACATTAGGAATATAGTTTTTCATATATATTTGTGTTTTGCTTAAAACAAATTAATAAAAAATGAAAAGGTATATTTCATTTTTATTTTACATAAAATTTATTCAGTTAATAATTAAACGTGCTTTTAATTGAATCCAATATCAAACTTTATTTTTGAAATATAGAACTAAATTCTTAAAATTGTACTTTTTGATAATTTCATACTTTAAATGTATTATATATATTACTCTATATTACTTTAGTAAGTATTTTTATGTTTTTTCGTTTGCCCAACTATTTTAGTATAACACATCTTTGTGGTCTAGGATTTCTTCAAATAAAGACGTTATGAATTTCAATTCAATCTTTTTGAACTCAGATTTCAATGAGCTAATTATGATAAAGGAATATTTTCTAAAATTTTTATATGATATTTTAATGGTCAAAATCTTTTTCACACAGATTGGAATGGGTATTTTACATAGATTTTAAAAGCATAGTTTTAAATAATCAGTTATTTATAAGTCAAAAAAGAAGTTAATTTTATCAAATCAAATTGAGATAATTCTGAATGTGCATAAAATGAGTATGAAAGTAATAATCTTTTAGAGTAAAAGCAGTAGTTAAAAATTAGACCAAATTTGTTGATATAATATTTATTTAAATCCAAAATAATAAAAAACCACACGACGAATTTCTCAATAATAATAGTTACATCAATAATTATTTCCGTAAATGTTTTAATTTAATTTAATTTAATCAGTTTTAATTTAATATAATTAATTTAATTTAATATATTATTTAATTATTTATTGTTATCCTCGAAGTGATCAATTCGTAGTTGGTTGAATGATGTCATGAATTAAAATTAACTAATTTTAAAAAGACAAAAATCGGCTACTAGAATGTAATTTGGTCAGAATTTTTAATATAGGATTTTAAAAATAAATTATTAAATAACTTTTAAGGTAATAAATTTAAAGTAATGAAGAAAAAATTTAATCAACAAGATCTGATAAAATTTAAAATGAGAGAAATTAAATTAGTTTTTATAATTTGAAATAAAATTTAGATTTTTATAAATATATTTTTTATGCGTAATTTAATTTTGTCCAAGCCGAAATGTGTAAATGTCATAAAAATCATAAATATAGTTTAAATAATTAATTATTATAAGAACTTTTATTTCTTTCAATTTCACCACTGATTATTTTTTCAATTGAATTTATTAAAAAGATAGTTTGAAGACTATAAATCAGTTGTTTCGAGTGAAAACAAGAAAGAGAAATAATTTCAATTAACTCAGACAATACAAATTGACCATCATCTGACATAGCAGCCTCATCTTCAAGGTCATCCCAAATAATCATGGATTTATCCCTTGAAGCAGAAATATGACTCTTTGAATAGATATTGGTTGCAATCTTTGATTTTGAAGTAGCCATGGTTATACGACTATTGATTTTCATTGTTTCTGGTTTCCATGAAATAAACGCCAAAGTACCCTGAAAGTAACCTTCTTTAGCATATGTTTCGATCATGTGTAATCTGAACTTTTCATAAGAAGTACCTAATTCCCCAGTTTCTAATTGAATATTATAATCAGTCAAAGCGCGGCCATCTTCTAATTGTTTACCAGCGAAAATTAGTCTTTGTTGATCGGGAGAAATTCCTTCCTTGTCTTAAATCTTTGCTTTCACATTTTCAATAGTATCGCTTGATTCAAATTCGAGTGTAATCGTTTTGCCAGTGAGAGTTTTCACGAATATTTGCATGCCACCTCGTAATCTCAAAACCAAATAGAGAGTAGATTCTTTTTGAATAATTCTATCTTCAGTTTATTCAATCCAAAGATCGTATATTGAAATTCAATGTAATTAAGATATTCTTCCACTAAAGGATCACATTTAACACCTGAAGCCATTTTAGCAAAAATTTATATTTTCCAACGAAATCTCCTGGTAAAACAAATTCTATTCTTCCAGAAACATAAATCAATTCATTCAAACTAATCAAGAACTTTTAATTCAATCTTAAACAAAATATAAAATACCTATTACTGGCGTCTGTGTGCGCACACTAACAAGAGAACCGATCTAACAATAATGCGCACACAGTCGCGATACAAAAAAACACGCCAAAATCGGTTGAAACATCACTTGAAAAAGGCAGTGCCAAAAATTCGTGAGTATCAACAAACATCGATATATTACTGATTTATAGTCTTCAAACTCTCTTTTTAATAAATTAAATAATTGATCTTTAAATTTTGAAAAACTTTGCTAAATGGCATTGTATTTTATTTTATTATTATTATTGTGGTTATACAGAAAGAGGTTGAAAGAAAAATGAAGTGTACAAAAAATAATGACAACACATAAAAAGGTAAATTCAACAAAAAATTCAAAAAATAGAAGTGCTACATTAATTAAATATACATAAAAATATAAGAATAATATTTTTCATACTCATTACTTTACTGCAGTCATTTTATATCATAATTTATCTAAACTATAATTAAAAATAAATTATCTATGAAATTAAATAAAAAGCTATTGAAAGAAAAATTAATACTAAATGAAATATCAACACTAATAAATGCAAAGATCATATTTATATATGAGAAAGTTCATTAATCATAAGACAATTTTATTTTAATGTTCAATTTAAACAAATCATTGTAAAAGTAGTACAATCATTTTCAATTGTATTTCTCATATAAAATTTACTTTCCGTAATATTGAAAATGATATTTACAGTATATAATAATCTAATAATATTACAAAATATACATTCGTCACTTTTAAAATTGTGTATTTTCGGTAATAGAAAGTATTTCAAATCTTTTTTTCTTTCACAAAAATTTAAGTTCATAAGGAAAACAGTTTATTTTTTCTGAGGGATGGTTTAGCCAAAATTAACTTACGCAATTCTCAAGTTTTATGATACTACGATATTTAATAGTGTTAATTTTTAATTTTGTTGAGTTTTCAAATAAATAAATATTAAAGTCGGTGTTTCTGACTCCATGTGTTCTATAAAAACTATATTCAAAAACAATATTCTATATTCAAATTCGTATAATCTACAATTTACAAAAATCCGAATATCGCAATAAATCGCCTATTCCGACTATTCAATAAGTTTCACTCTAACCGCTTTGGTTCTCCACGTTCTGCAACAAGAATCATCTATTTCATTTACTCTTTTGACTTAACTTAATTTTTTATTTTTCTTTCTGCTAGTTCTATCTTCTAACTTTAATTTTTCCTTTAATCCTACTTGAGGCAAAATGCCAATTGTTTCTGAATTTGAGCTCCCTTATATAGTTGGAATAATCGCTTTGATTAATGGTGTTTCAACTAAATCGTCTCTCTTTGACAAGTTTTGCCTCACGGCCTTTTCATCTTTTCTCATTCTAAAGAAATAATTAATTGTCCCACCGAGCGTCTCCCTTGTGATAATCTTTTTTCCGTTTTCCAACATCGACTTTGTATACTTCTCTTTCTGTTTACTGAACTCAGGTTTCCCTGGACTAATTAATTAACTATTTTCTGTTTTTGTACTTTGTCTTTTAACAATATGAATAAAGTAAAATCTTCTTCTAATGGGAATTAACGTTGACAAATTTAAAAACAATTTTTAATTTTAAATGTTTAATAGCTTAGTTATTGTTTAGTTATTAAATGGATATAGAAAACATGAATAAGAAATTTTCAAGAACGAAAAGAAAAAGGAATTTACATTTACTAATAAACAGAAAATAATAATAAAAATAAAAATATAATTTTTCAATTTAAATGAGATGATTAATTTTTTCATAATCAATTAATCAAAAATGACATTTTAAACTAAAATTAATTTTTAATTATTTCCTTAAAGAAAATTTTCTTTGACAGATTATTTAGAAGACGATTTGCATAACTAAGTCAATGAATATCTAAATGAAATAATTTATAAAATTTAAAATAATTTTAATATATTATAAATTTATTATATATAATATTTTTCATATTTGTTTTTTCAATTCTAATTTTAGCTTTTTTAATGTTTCCATTTACCGGCTGTTCAAGTGAATATTAACATTCGAATATTAATTGCTAATTGAAGTTAAATTACGTCTTTGGAAATTTGATGTTGTTTTACGGAATATTAACCAATAAAATTTGAAATAATTACTGAGAAATGCAATTATTGAAAACATTTTCAGTTGTATTCAGTTGTAGAATGAGAATTTTTCTATCTATAGGTATTTTTTTCTGCAGTAAATTCACCATCCAAACCACTAAAAGCTTTTCCATTTTCTCTAACAGAGCATTTCGACTATATGATGATATTTTAGAACTAAGTTCTGCTCCATAAATTACCGATTGTCGAATAGAATCCTCATGGAATCCTCATTTTTTTAATAGTTCTAATAGTTGCTTCATTAAAACATATTGCTATCAGATTGGGGTCGTTCGCCTTTCTTAAGACAGTTTAATATTTTTATTTTAGTTTCTAAAGAAATTGCTTGTCTCTTCCGATTAGACATCTTATTAAATAGGTACTCTTACTAAAATTATAATGAAAAATTGATTTAAAAATCACTTAAAAGTTTAGGGTTTCAGAAAGTCACGAATGGTATTACATTTTAAATTTTATTTAGAAAATAGAAATACTGTTACCAAAATTGTTAATAACAGATAAGAATCAGATTAACCAAACAATAAAATTATTTGTCGAATTCATTAATTATTGTTTTGTCAAATAAATGGAAGATTTTATCAACTTTTAATTATTTATTTAATTTTAATTCTTAGTGACAATTGAAATCTTTCAGTTACTGAGACATAATTTTATAGTTTATAGTTTATTATTATTAACAAGGGGAGGCGAAATCTCTTGATTCGCCTCTCCGTAAAACGAATCAAAATGATATGAATGCAATAATTGACACGATACACAACAGAGTTATTAAAAATATAGAAGTTAATTAGTTTTCAAATATATCGGGCAATATTGTTGGGTTACTAGTAACAGTAACGTAACCAGGATTTCAACTTGGGGGGGGGAGGCAAAACTATGTAACGGGGTCGGTTAAACCGGTATTCGTCTATGTACTTTATTGTGCCGAAAAGACCGACCTTATACGGGAATAGCTAGCACAAGCATAGTTGTACTGTCTTGGATTTGAAAAAAAACTTAACTAAAAATATACATTGCTTTTTTTATTCTCATACAATTCTCTTACCAAAACCAAAATAAAGGTTTTATTAAAATATTTCATCCCTAATTTATATTTGATAATCTATAATTTATTGGGGGGGGGTTCAAATGCCTCATATACCTCTCCTAGTTATGTGACTGACTAGTAAGTTGTCGGTAGATAATATTATTTCGTAGTAACCTTGATAACAAATAAAAAGCCAAATATTATATATATTATAAACCTTTGACAAACTGACAGAATTCATTAAAATACACCATGTAGAATATAAAATTTCCTCTTCATGGTAGATAACATTTCTGGCTAACGTCAGTTTGTAAAATTGATTCTGCTTCAAAATAAATATTAGCTCTATTTTCTTTATTTACTATTTTTTAACAAGCTGAAAATTGATTATAGACCTTCGTTATAATATTTGTCTTCAACTATACTGGCAATTTGCCTAAATATTTGGTTTTTTATAGGACTCCTATATCATCAATCATTTTCTAAATTAGATTATTTGACCTCAGTGGGGATTTGTATTTAAATTAGATTGATTAGTTTATATTTATTAATTAATTTGTATTTTTAAAAAATCATATCTAAGGACCCCACCAATTTGAAATTATTAGTACTCGTCATTTTAATTGCCACCTGCTCACACCAGTTTTCTTTCAAAAATATTGGAATTTATATGCTGAAATTTCTTTTGCAATTCACTTTATTTTTTAAAATTTGTTAAATTATGCATTTTTATTGTTTTGCACAGAGTATTGCATACATTCTTTACCTCAGTTTATACAGCCCCAACCGTTTTTTGCAAATCCGCCTTTGGCAGCCATGGTTTGATATAGATTGTGTGAAGTTATGGGCGTTGACCTACATCGTTGACCTTGGTTACCAGTGAAAAGAAAACTCATTCCCTCTATTATTATCATTCGACCGTCATTCACCACAAACCAAAATCAAAAACATGCTATAACCAGCCTACACCTGTCATATGTACTGCGCAACCTAGGTGTTACCCGAAAATAAAGTTGAGAACTAAAAGAGTAATTCACATTAAATGGGGAAAACCATATTTGAAAATTTTTATACAATAAATTTTGATTTTTTCTATTATCTATTCTATATTTTTGTAATGGTTTTGATAATATCAGATAAATAGGATGATAATGGTAATCTTCTTCCAACAATTATTTATTAATTACAATATAGATTTCCTCATATTTTTTGAAAATTTAAACAACTGAGACGTGGTAATTATTAATGGTGATGTATAAATATAATTAGTATAATTACCACTTAATTAGTATAATTAAAATAATTTAATATTAATTTATTCAACTATTTTAACTAGCTGATAAAATTTTTAACATATAACAGGGGTGGGCAAGTGCGGCTCTTTGATGAGCTGTGTGGCTCCCATTGTGTACTGTACTTAAACAATATGGCAATATGTTGTGGCTCTTAGTAATACAGGGAAAACCTGTATATGGTTCTTGAGAACCTCCTGCGTGTCCATCCCTGGCATATAAACTAAATTATTTTTAAAAAGGAGTTTTGGAACTCCTTACAGAGATGACTCTTATTTCTGAATATATTACGGAATTCTTATCCATTATATCGAAATAATTTGTAATATAAAAATATATAATATTAAAAATTGACAAAAACGAGGATTTGTTTAAAATAACCACAAAAAACAGAAAAAGCACGTTTAAAAGGAAAGAAGAACTACAACTATAAAATTTTGAACGCCAAAACAGAAAAAACTTTCAGCATGCATACCATTCAATTCATCACCAGCTTCAGATCGCAGGCAAAATTCTACATCAAAAATTTATAATTAATAAATTTGTGATTTTATTAATTGTTATATTTTTCCTAGTTACTATAATTGGTGTCAGAAATACTGATAAATGACGATAATAATTCCCATCAACACTATCGAAAAGAATATCCTATGACAATTTTACTAAATTCCAATCATAGCGATTTTATATTAATTAGTACTAAAGAAATGCGACATGAGTATTAACAAGAAATGGAGAAATATTATTTTGATGCAAAAAAAGAAAAAAAACGAATCTCGTAAATCTTTGACACAGTCATCGAATTCATTGGATCTTGAAAAGAAACTAGTCAATATTATTGTCGACATTTGTAAAATCGGAAAAGATCTCATAAGAACTGGAGATTGTTCCATAGCATTTAATAAATACACCGAATCTTTGAGATGTGCCTATAAATTTACTCTTTTAACATCATTAACTTATTCGAATCGTGCAAATTCCTTGATGAAACTCAACAAATACTCGGACACTCTCAACGATTGTGATGGTATTAAATTCAGTTTCGACTGTGACAAAAAATAAAACTCCGTGGAATAAAATTTATGATCGAATTGGAGAGAGTTGTGGAGGCGAAAACGAATGTGATGAAATTGACGGTCGATTCTGGAAATGACGAATATGCAAAACTGTTGGAGATAATTAGAGACGAACAGAAATTTTGCGATTATGTTGAAGCGACAAAAAAGAGGGAATGAGTTGGAAATTACGAAAACGCCGTTTTATCATATTCTGAAGCACTTAACATCGATAACAACTCGCCAATGGTGTCATGGAGCGAGCGAGATGCATGTTTGGACTCTATCGGTATCGGGAAACATTAAATGATCTTATTGAAGCAATGTGATTAAATCTGTTGTATTGCCGGACAACCTATATTCGGACAGGATGCAGTATAAATTGGAACGGTTTCAGGACGCCATCTAAAAGTCGACAACCCAACCGAACCTATCCGTGTTAGGATCACCAAGATTTGTTGAGGACCACTATTTATGCTGATAAGCAAGCCAACATGGCTCGAGATTAACGAGCGAGTGGTATTTTAAATATATCATTATTATATTATATTACATTAGTTTTTAAAATTCTATATTTTTATAAATTTTTCATTTTCTTTTATATTTCCAACATTATATTATATAATTATATTTTCTTATAATTTTTTATAGTAATGTCCACAACCTTTATCTTGACGAGTTTTGATCACAACATACGAGAAGTCACCGTGACCACAGATTTACTCACCGACATTAGCACCTCTCTTCGCATCAAAAAGACATCCTTTTACATGTCGTGCAATGGGTTCTAAGTTTCCTCAATCACTAAGGGTCTTCCCAATTCAATCTTAGATATCCACTGTCGCATCTTAAGGTGCGTTCATAATGCGGTAGAACCATATTCCTCATCCGACTCCTTTCGTCCAATCCGTTCCTCCTAGATTCGAACGGTATACCTTCACCACGGTTTATCATTTTTGAATCTCGTTCGGCCTCCTTCCCAAAATAACGCGCAAATCATCTCCTTGACAGCTTACCCTAAAAATCGATGATTCCCTAGATGCAGAAAATCAATACGAAAGCCTGAAAACCCTTATAATTTCCAAATACACCTCGCAGACCTAAGCTCTGCAAAGTTATTGGCACCACAGATTTAATCAAACCAACAACCTAGCCTTTTTTGGCAGAGGTAGACCGGTCGAACTACTCGGCTGTACCCGGTCTCTCTAAAAACGCACCTCTATTGACCCACCAATTTCTTTCTGCACTCCCCATATCATTTACGAACTTCGCTAGCAGTGGTCGACTCAGAAGGCCCATATCACCTCGCTAAGATCGTCGACTGCATCTCCAACAACACAGACCACGCGCAGATGTTTACACAGCACCACCGCTACCACCAGCCATTAACGTAACTCATACACCTTGTAGTAGATTGTTGTATTTTTTATCGTTATTGTTGTTTTCAACGATATCTCAATTAATTTTTTGTTTTTATGGTAATTATCGTTCCCGTAGCCTCGGGCAAAGGAAATTAAAAAATTGACAAATATAGTAAATTGACAAATACAAAAATATCAAAAATTTAATCAAACGAAATATTGCAATTCCAGAACTTTCAAAAAGGAAATATGAGCAGAGAAGGAAAGAAATATAACCGTACAAAGTAAATTGTTATCCGAAAAGAAAATTAGAAATATATAAAAGAAGTAGATTTAGATATACCCGGATTCGATTCATGACTTCTTGGACGATTTTCCAGTAGCCGCTGAAAAGATGTGCGCTGCAGGTTCGAAAGTGAAGAAGCTGTTGACGCACACGCACACGCACAATAGGAATTACGTTCTTCATTGGAGGCTTCTGGCCATATTTATTAATTTAGGTGTAAAACTAATAATTATTCATAGGGCAATAAAATTCACCCAATCTAAAATTTTTAAAAATTATATAGATGTCAATACTAATCTAAGAGGGCACTGACTAACTTTGACGATAAAAGATATTGAATAGAAAAAAATAAGAGTATTGCATATGGACACTATAGTATGAATGACACCGTTATATTTGAAGATGTTCCTGATCCTTCTCTACCACTAGATGGTAACGAAGATGGATCGGAACATGATTATATCACCGGCAGAAATGATATAGTAATATTATTATTATTATTATTATTATTATTATTATTATTATTATTATTATTAAAAATAATTTTTTTAGAATAGATAGAATATCCATCAATTGAAACAATGTTGAAAAAATTATATTGAAAAAACATTAGATTGTAAAAATTATTAAAGTCTTTGATTTTGTGATTTTAGTTGTGATTTTTTTATGTCTTTGTTCGTCATGTATTGAAATAAGTATTAATCTGTTTTAATGTCCTTAATATTAATAATAATAAAAACAATAATAACTCATGCGCGCGTAATGCGCGTAAGATCTGAGAAAACTCGAAGGTTTTTAACACTTTGAAGGTTGAGGACACACATTAGACCTCCTAGGGTATGACCATTGGATAGAGCTTTTTAAACCTTTCGAATGATACCCTTGGTTGAAGGTTTGACTTTGTTCGACCCATTAAAATTTGAATTAAAAATAGAAGAGTCATACCGATGAGTCAAACCAACGAGTCATAAAATATTAAAACCCCCTGGGGGTATGAGTCACATGTCTTTGTTCCGTGTAATGATGAGTCATATGTCTTTGTTCAAGGCTCCTCATTTTACCTCACTCTTAATCAAGTGCTTTTTAATAAAATCGCCTTCGGACTAAGTTTTATTCTTACTTGATATCCATTCAAATAAAGCATAACTGGCTTTCACACTTGAAAAACTGTCATTACTCAATTTAACGAAGAGTGATTGTTGTTTGCTTAACTGTAACTATTTGCTCTCTAATTGCTCTTGTATATTTGTCATGTGTTGCCTTGCGCGTCTCATAATGTCGCTATAGATTATATTCCTTGGATACTCCGATATTGTATCTGCAGATCAAACAGAATATTTTAGAGTTTACAGTTGTACAAAAATACTGATACACTTTAGTTTTACATCATTTTTTATTTTCGTTATTTTGAAGGTTTTATTTGATATTTTTCTTCAATTATTTTATGAATTATTATTCAAACAAAATCAAATTTATTTCAGCATCGACTGAAAATAAAGAAATGATGCAGGTACAGTTAATTAGTAATCTCATGTATCACGACCATCCGGGGTACTTCTGCAACTCCTCCTTGGAAATTCTTTTTAATTGCTGCCAAGGGCTACAGTATATTTACACTATTCACACTATAATAATATATTGATATATATCATTATATTTTTTCTGTACAAAATCTTGGTCTCGTTAAAAACGTCATTACTCCAGAGTGGAAATGAATTCCCGTTACAGTGAGGGGGTCTCTTTGAATAAAAGGAACTTTTTTGTACATAGAAAATAGATTTCGTTAAAAAGCCAAAGTAATTTTAAGGTTTGAAAATCTTTTGTTATCAAAATCCTACTATCGTTAAGAAACCCAAGGTATTTTAAGATCTATATAATTTTTGTATATAGAATCTAGTTCTCGCTAAAAAAAGCCAGAGTATTTTAAGGTCTATATAATTTTTTCTATATTTAAAAATTTAAGGTTCTTAGGGATTCTAAGATAAATTCAATTAATTTCTTGATAATTTGCAGTACTTTTATTGACTTTTTTTAAAATTTTATTTTGAATAACAATTATTTTAATGACAGTTTGATAAATTGAGTTTTTACACTAATCAAGTGATAGGATAAATTATTTAATTTGATGATAGCAATGACTTTACTGAATTTGACAAAATTATTTTTTCAATAATTATATTTTCTAAAAATATCTTTGAATCTTAGTCAGTTTTTACACATTGATGAACTTTAAAATATTGAAAATCTTAAGCTAAGAAACCAGTTCACTTTATCAAGAACATGATGATGGTAAGATAAATTTGAAATTTACTTGAAAATTATTGTAGGATATACTGAAATTTGTGCTTTAGTTTGTAAAATATATAAGGCTGATAACTTGAAAATCATTGAGGGAATTGATGAAGAATTACGATCAATTAATGAGAAAATATTATCTCTAGTTAGGTATTTGATGGCAAATTTGGGTGAAATATTTTGTTGATTTGTAGAAAATATTGATTTTAGTGAATTTTGATCTTTTAGAGGGCTCTCATTACACAAATTTTGCAACTAAATTATTTCAATGACTAAATGTAGGTCGTTGGTAACATTTAGTTAACGAAATTCATAATTTTTGAAGAAACTTTACATCTTCTATGGGCTTTATGAGGAATTAATGGACTGAATTGATATATTAAAGAGGAATATGACCTCAAGTGGGTGGAATCTTTAGGGAAATTAAGCGATATAGTTGGTTGTAAATTGATATTTAAAGGGGTAGAAATTGTTGAGGTTGTCAANAACATTCCAGTGTGATCCTGGTTTGACTTAATCACCAATTTTATCATATCCATAGCTCGAGGATGTTTATAAATTGATTTTGCATTTGTATGTTTCCATTTGTATGTTTTCCATTTTACCAGCATACCGATTGAGAAATTTTATAAAAAATCCAATAAATTACAAACACAAAATTGTATATATTATCATCAAAATTCATAACATTAAAAAAATTTCACCGTAAATTCCAATAATATTGCAATGGCATTGTCACCTGTAAAAAAAGTAATTGTTTACTCAAAGAATAAATTTGAAACAGGGAGAATTAGTAGCTATTTGTTCATTTACAAAATACTACAAACACTATATATTTCTTCTGACAGATCATAAAGCGATAACATTTATCATTACAACAATGAAACTAACTCCAGCACAATTCCAGACATATATAAATTTTATAACCTAAGAAAAAGATTTTGAATATTTGAATATTGACAATATTGTCTCAAAATTAATTTGAACGTGATACATAAGGTTTAGAATCAAAGAATCAAGGTGAGCGCTGGGAGTTAATAATTGATGAAGGAGAAAGAAAATCTGATGAAATGGAACAATAAATATTAAATAAGAAATTTAGAATTGAAGATGGAATGTCAAAAGGCTAACTTTTTAATTAGTTGGTGGAGCGATTTGTCTGATTAATTCCGTTATCGAACGAGACTCTAACCTGCTAAATAGTACATTTGTCTTCTAACATAAATGCTGACTTATTAGAGGAATAAATAGCGTTTAGCTAAATGAAATTGAGTAATAACAGGTCTGTGATGTCCTTAGATGTCCGGGGCCGCACGCGCGCTACAATATCAGTAACAGCGAGTTTAATTCCTAGCTAGAAATGGCAAGTAACCTGCTAAATCACTGTCGTGTCAGGAATAGTGGATTGAAATGATTCCACTTGAACGAGGAATTCCTAGTAAGCGGAAGTCACTAGCTTTCGCTGATTACGTCCCTGCCCTTTGTACACACCGCCCGTCGCTACTAACGATTGATTGTTTTTCCTAAAACGATGGGAAATTCGAGAAATGTAGCAAAATAAGTAAATGAAAATTTTGAATGATGAAGTTCGTACAAATATGAGCAAGAATTTTAGATATGAATTTAATTTTATTAACGAGAACTATCTAAATTCGGCTGTTTCTAAACGTATATTTATATAAAAAATGAAAAAGATGAACATTTTGGTGTTCATAAAAACCATTTAAAATGAAATTTCTCTTCATTTTTTGTTTTTTCTCTTTATTTCCTCGATAACTCATATTTTTTTTAAATGGATTTCAGCAGGGTCTTTGGCATTTAATTTCTAATTTTAATCTTGTAATCCCCCCCCCCCCCCCAATAATACAATTTTAAAAATATCCCCCCATCAACTATATCTAAGTAATAAAAGTTTACGTGCACTTTTAATTAATTTTTTTTCTATCACTTTACAATTTCTACATTAAAGTTTTTGTTCCATGCAATACACCTGTTTGTACTGAATAAACACATCTTTAATACACCAATTATAGACAACTCATCATTTGCGATGGAATGCAGTTAATTTATAACTTTATTAATTTTAGCCATTTAATTATTTATATTTAATTTTTGCAGGATATTTAGCTATTTATTAATAAAAATTTGGATTTATTTCGATACAACGGAACTTCTATTACAGGGCTGGCAAAAGCGTCGACCGCGGTCGACTGGTCGACCGCGTAGCTATCGAAAGTAGCCCGCTAGCACTATGGAAAATTGCATATAAAAATCAGTTTTTTATTTATTGAATTTCTAACTTTATAAACATATTTAAAATAAGTTTCGATTCATATGACAAAAAAATTCCAATAAGAAACATAATATTAGTCAGATAACACTCAGAGTGTAGTAAATTTTTAGTTTGAAATTCAAATATATACAGTTAGCTAATAATCAGAATAAATTTCATGTGTTTGAACAAGTAGGCCATAAAATAAAAGCAAAACATTGACGCTACAATCTTCGATAAGGAATAAAAAAATAAAAAACAACCAAAATAAAATACAACAAACGTGTGTTTGTCTATTTCAATTTTGAAATCAAATTGTTTTCGTTAGAAAAATTTGAAAGCTTGAAGTATTCAGTATTGAATAATACCTGCTTATAATATTAATTTCAAAATTTTTTTATTAAAAAAAATTCTTTATAAAAGTTAACATTTTTAATTTTTGAGTATGTAAGTGTGTTTAACATTAATTTTCATATTAAATTTATTTTAGCTTTTATTATTTTCTTGTTTTAGCCCCAATGACACAACCGGCCAAAAAAACTAAAACGTACCATTATAATACTGAATGGGAACAGGAATTTTTTTTCATAATGATGAAAGATAAGTGTGTTTGTCTCATTTGTAATTCAAACGTAGCACTACCTAAAAGAGCTAACGTTGAACGACATTTTCGAACAGTGCACAAACAGTATGAAATTGACTTTCCATTACATTCCGAGGTACGAAAAGACAAAGTCAAGCAGTTAAAGTCTCAATTAGGTGCACAACAAACTTTTTTTACGAAATTTAACTCAAAATCAAAAACAGCTACCCTAGCATCATTCAAGGTAGTTAATATTTTGATGAAACATAAAAAACCTTTTGGAGATTGCGAAATATGGAAACAGGCGTTTGTTGAAGCTGGTGAGGTGTTATTCAAAGATTTTAAAAATAAATCCGAAATAATGGATTGTATCAACAATATGTCATTGACGCGCAATACTAGCACGCAAAGAATGGTGGACATTAGCAAAAACTTGGAAGATATTTTGCGGCAAGATATTCGAAAATGCCGCTTTTTCTCTTTGCAATTTGATGAATCTACAGATTTCACTGATACTGCGCAACTATGCATCTTCATTCGAATGGTTTTTGATGATATGTCAACCAGAGAAGAATTATTGACTATTCTTCCAATGAAAGGACAAACAAGGGGTCAAGATATTTACAATTTATTCAAGTCTTTTATAAGTCGCACCCATTTCCCGATTCACAAGTTGGTATCAATTACCACGGATGGAGCTCCGTCTATGATCGGAAAACATGTCGGATTTGTAACACTTTGCAAAAATGATGAAGAAATTCCCAGTTTTCGTTCGTATCATTGCATTATCCACCAGCAAACCTTATGCTCCAAAGTGTTGAACTCTAACTATGTAATGAATATTGCGTTTAAAATAGTAAATTCGATACGTGCAAGAAGTCTACAACGACGTCAATTTCGAACTTTGCTTGAACAATGTGAAATTGAAAATACTGAATTATTGTTACACACGGATGTAAGATGGCTTAGCCGTGCAGCATTTTTAAAACGATTTAGAGATCTTTTGCCCGGAATAAAACAGTTTTTGACTGGAAGAGAAGAATTATATCCCGAACTGGAGGATAAAAGTTGGCTGATAAATCTTGCTTTTCTTTGCGACATTACAGAGCACCTGAATAAATTAAATTTACAGCTTCAGGGGAGACACAAATCAATTCTTGACATGATAACGGCAGTAAAGACGTTTAAAGAGAAACTGTCCTTGTTTGTGCGTCAACTAGAACGGGGTGATTTGAAACATTTTAAAAACATGGAAGAAGAATCCAAAAATGCGCCAGGAATTCTTTACGATAAATATACAAATCAAATTACTACCCTTTTAAATGAATTTAACACACGTTTCGCAGATTTATCTAAAATTGCAAATATTGCTATGTTCATGTCATTCCCGTTTAATGATGTTATTGATACAGAGGAGATCGCTACTCAGATTAATGAATTTCTGGATTCAGATTCAGCTTGCTTAGAAGATGAGATAATAGCGTTGAAAAGCGACATTTACTTAAAATCAAGAGCTACAACCGAAGATAATTTTTGGAATCTTATTTCAGAAGAAAAATATCCAATTTTGCGGAGAGTAGTTGGATATATGTCCGCATTTTTTGGATCCACCTATCTTTGTGAATCAGCCTTTTCTTCAATGAATGTCATTAAAACAAAACATCGATCTTGTTTGACAGATGATCATTTGGAATCATGCTTGCGGATCGCCATAAGCTCCTATTGCCTCGAAATACGAAGAACTTGCTGATAAGATGCAGTGCCACGTATCAGGTGCAAGTAGTAGCAGTAAATAATATTATATTAAGATATGTTTACGTTCTAGTAAAGTATTATAAGTTTTTTTCTAATTCGTTTTGTATTTAAATAGAATAAATAGAATAACTACAGGTAACAATTGAAAATAGTTTTTCTGGTAGACCGCCAGATTTAATTTAGTTAAAAGTCGCCCGCAAGACTTGAAAGTTTTGCCACCCTTGTTCTATTATATCTAAAGTAATTAATTAACAAATATAATTTATTAATCCCAAAATACATCTATTTTTTATAACATTTAGGGAAAAATTCTATTGAAATATTAATTTTTAAATTGATGTTAATAAATGTAACGATTTACTAGTTTTTTCTCAACATCAACATTTTACGACATAGTTGATAAAGTAATTTCAGGACAATGTGAAATACTAAAAAACTATTATTTTCGCCAAAACTTTTTTCGGTCATTTTTTTCTATAAAAATTCTGTAAATGATTTATTATAGTGCCTCTATTCATTACAACGATTCTACATATCGAAATATTACATGAATTTTTTACTATTTGTTATGTCTGTGTTTATTATTTTCTACCACTTTCTATATTAAATGCGTTTATTCATTACAACGCTAAAAATCAAGTTTGTATGTTTAATTAGTATAAACTTATTGATTTTTTAAAACATTATGGATGTGTCTATTTATTACAAACGGTTGTATTAAATTTTTACAGTCAGCTAAGTTTGTGAGTTTCCATAATATAGGTTTATTGATTTTTTTTGATTATAGGGTCTTATTTCATGCAAACGGGTGTATCTTTTCTTTAATTTTGAGCATTCTCAGTTTACGTGAAAGTGTTATTAATTTCATACCAGTTTCTATTAAACATTTTACCATATTGTTACTCTTACACCTTGACACTAATTTTCACATCACTCACTTTCAGATGATAAACTGTGGGTTTTGAATATAGATTCTAAGATACAAGTTATAAAGCGAAATTTTTAGATTTCTTCTACCTTTAAAATTTATTTTCACATCTCTAACTTATTGATTCAATGTGAAATTATGTTATTATGATGGGTTTTAGAAAAGCGAACCGATGCAAATAATCGTACTTATTTTGTAAATCATTTAAATAAAACGACTCATTGGGAAGATCCTCGACTACAGGCTAATCCATTGCCTCCAGGATGGGAAATAAGATTCACTGAAGATGGAATGGCATTTTTTGTTGACCACGAAACCAAAACAACAACCTTTACAGATCCTAGAACAACGTTAGTTATTGATTTTATTACAATTCTATAATTAAATTTCTTATTTAATCTTTTAAGTAATTTTTATTTACTTTTATTAATATTTAAAAACTTTTAATATTTTACTATTTATTGATTTATTATCCACGAAAGTAGTATGTTGTGAGGCCGTAACATCATAACTACCTACACCCAACAATATTGAGATAAGCAAAATTGTAAGTAATAAAAGAAATAAAAACAGATTAAAAGTAAATATGTTTTTTAAAGATATTAATGATAACTTTATAACAATTACAAAATGCATATTTAAAAATTTCCGTAACTTAATTTTTTTACAATTTATAATGAACGAATATTGAGAAGTTTTAATAAATTTTTGTACTTTTTCGACCAATGGTAAAATTAACAATGCATTAAACTCAAATTTTCGATATTTCCCCAATTTTCGATCGGAATCAAATTTTTAACTACCTATATGATTTCTCATTATTGAAAATGTCTGTTGATGCAATTTGTCCTGAAAAACCCACGGCGATTTGATTTTTGAGAATAAAGATTTACGCCATGAAAAGGAGGAAACTTGATCAATTTAATCATCCTAATTGCTGGAAAGCTAAATTACAAACACATTCTTCATTTGAGACCATATGGAGAAACCAGACGTACTCTTGGCATCTGAAAATTTAGGTAACAATGATTGTTTCTATTAAAAATTAGTGATTTAAACGATCATTACTGTCCCACAAAATTAGGAAAGATTAATATTTCGTCCAAGGAATAAGCAAGCATCCTGGAATTTCTACATTTGTCCCTTTTACACTCAAATGTGCATTAAATACTTGTTATCACTAAAGTCAAGTTGTTTATATAACAAATGGCATGAAAATATTACTATTACAAATGTTTCGTTACATTGTGTAAAATCTTTAGGAAATCTATTTTAAAACCTAATTTTAATTATGAATGACATTCAATATACAGCAAAGTCTCTAATTCGCCAACTTTGGGAATTAATTGTTTTTGGTGAATTTGAAAGGGGTAAAATATAGGTCGTTCTTTCTTAAAAATTATTACACAAAACAAATAATTACTGTTTTTTTTTGTGCTAAAAAAATTAGACGATTAAAACGTATATTTATTTTTTAATTAATCAATATTTTAAGTTATTGGACTCAATAGTTTCAATTATGTAATTACTAATAGTAAAATTTTATTTCTACAGTTCGCCAATCTATATTTAAAAAAAACTTGTCGAATATTAGAGACTTCATTGTATTCAGTTGTTATTTTTGAAATGGTAGCATTATACAAAACATTTTCAAATTGATCCGTCTAAGTTGCTCAAAGATAATTTTAAGGTATTCATGCAGTTGTCAGGCTAGGTAAATTAGATTTTATATAATCTAGCACTTGGAAAGTCCAAATAATTGATTTTCAAATCATCTGGCAATAATTTAATTAAATAAACCTTATGTATACTACGTGATAAGATATCACATGCAAAGTTTTTATAATTCTATAGAAATATAAACTTTAACAATGCGATGCAAACCTTATTTTACATCTTGAAATACAAACCTAAAAGTTTTAATCTTTTTTCATTAGATATTTTTACATTCCAGATTGGACAAACTAAACGATTCAGAATAACAAGAAAAAACATAAGCATATTATATGTGAACACCCCATGTTTGCATTGTAGAGTTAATATAACTTGTCGATTGCCTAATAATTTATAAATATATAATTCAAACAAATAAATAGGTTAAAAATTTCCGTGGTGTATATTAAATGAAATATATAGATTGTTTACTCCAATTCGAAATTTAACAAATCTTTCCTAACGGTTTCTTGCTTTCTATTTCAGAAATAGAAAAATTAAACTCAAAATTTTTTGTCAATATCTATTTAACAAAATAAATTTATACATTTTTAAAAAAAAGTTTTCTGCTAAAAAATTTGCTAAAAATTTTTTAAATATATTTTTTATAAATAATTCCTCTATCACCAATTTTATTAAAATTTGTTTAAATAATACAGTCAGACTTTAATGTCAAATAAACAAAGAAATAAGAAAAGAAATATTTTTTTATATACACACTACGGAAATGGCTTACATAGTTATTAATTTTATTTATATTTATATTATAAGAATACTATTCAAAAAATTGAAATAATAAAACTGACAAATTAATAAATTTCACAAATTCAAAAATCAATATTTATTTTCTATATTGTGACAATTATTGCTACAAAATGAAACTAATACGTTTATATTCAAAAATAAAAATCTACTTTGTAATCATTTCACCGTTATACTATTTACTATTTAAAAAGAAAAATTTTTGTAACTATACTATTAACTTTTAAAGCCGATATATTATTTTCTGATAAAAATTGTCGCATTGACGACCAATACGTAATTAATGAAATTTACTTATACGAAGTGAATATCTTGGGGAATGGTATAAATAAGATTATCATGAAATCACTTTAAATTTTAAAGGGATAACAACTTTCTAATTCACATTACTTCTACTTTGTATTATATGTAATTGTTGGATGTGAGTTAGTGCAAATCGCTCGGTAACTCATATCCGTGTCAGACACGAAAATTCTTAGTTAGTCAGGATAAAATTAGGAAAATTTTTTATTATATTTTGATGTTTTGATGGTTTGATTGATTTTCAAAAATTAAATTATATAATGATATCAGGTGTTTCGAATGGTTCATTAACATATATAAGTAGGGGACCTTAAGGAGTGTGCCTCGTGGGATATTTGGCTTCCCGCTTCATGAGAAGGGAGTTTTTGGTAAATCGCCAAAAGACTAAAATGGCCGAAAAACTGCCTAAAAACATAATAATAAAAATAAGGACAAAATAAATAATTTCCAATCCTTCATCATAAACAAAAATAAGAAGAGTGATTAAGACTTGACGCATATCGGAAACATGTACGAAACACCCATGTTTTTTGACACCGTCGCAAACCAGAGTATGAACAAAAAAGGAGAGAAGACGACTGGTCACAAAAAACAACATTTTACTGTGGTATTTATCTGTCACGCAGATGGAACGAAACTCCCGTTAATAGTCATTTTTCAACGGAAGATGACTTTTTCTAACTCTAACTTGAAAATACCCTAAAATACTTCTAGAAAACATAATTGGCCTATGTCGAAGTAGGATTTTAAAGGTCAGAATTTCAACTTATACGGTGGAATTTCAACTTATATACTATTTATCTAAAAGTATTTTCTGCTTTTGGTTTTATACGATTGGTCAATTTCATATCGTTTTCTTATTGAAATTCAAAGTTAGTTTCATATTTAAACAACCGCCAATGATCAAATGAAAATACTGAAATAGAGTTTTATTGCAATTTATTAAGATTCAAAATTCTTATTAATATTTTTTGAAGTAAGCGTCCAAACGGAAGTGAATAATTTAACACTGACAGAAATTTCGAAGTTCATGTTTCAAGTATCATTATTAAACCATTATAAATCATTATAAAACGGTTAAAAATTGGCTTTGAACAACGTGATCAATAAATTTCAAAGTGTAGCATAAAATGAATTTGTCAATTTCAAAATTCATATTTGATTGAATGGGAAATTCATGACTTCTATATATCTGAAAGTGTTGTTATTATAATCAAACAAAAATAACTGATTTCATTTTGATTTTTATTTCCATATTTAGACCGAGAACTGCAGAAGAGACACAATTTTTAAGAAAACAAAGCCAGTTTTATTACTACTGTCAGAATGCAGTACCAGAAGGCCATATAAAAATTATTGTTCGCAGAAATAAGTTAATGGAGGATTCTTTTTATGAGATCATGAAAGTCAAACCTAGAGAACTTCAAAAAAGATTATTTATTCAGTTTAAGGATGAAGATGGTTTAGATTATGGAGGAATTTCAAGGTATATTTAATTTAAGTTAATTTGCTTTAAAGAATTATTAACTCGATTCAACACATGAAATATCTTTATTTTTGTAATTTACTATTAAGGATTAATATCTATCATGTTTTTAAACTTTGATAAAAAATTACTAAAATTTGAATAAAAAACATTGGATTTTGTTCATTGATTTCAACAAAATATTCCATGAATGAGCTTCATTAAATAATGGCCACGTTTTATTAGTATTATTTATTAGTACAAGCAACTCAAACTATAATTTTACTTGAGATATTATATTAGGTGGATTTTCTTATAAAATATTTGCTTAGAACGTGTGTGTGTGTGTGATTCATTAGGGTGATACATATGATTTAATATTTTCAGGCCATTGGGACCATTTTTATTTACAGGAATTGATCACAGAACCGAAACTTTTAAATAAGCTTTACGATTTTTAATGCAACAAGTTTTAGGCATGCGTTTTCAACGGAAATTCACATATAATCTACTTTTATTGGAAGAAGTATGGTTAGCATCCAGACAAAATTTCAAAAAAAACTGGTCTTTATTGAATATCCTTTTTCACACATAGAATGTTCCAGGAACCCAGGTTGAAAATCCATGCCTTAAGATGTCAATTTACTTACTTCGTATTTATTCAATATAGTAGGATTTGTCTTTTTTTAGCAGTGGCATAGCTTTATTTTAAGCGCACCTATAATTTATTTACATTTAATAATGCAGTTCTTTAATATCTGGATATTTTTTCAATGATAATTGATAGCAACAAGTTGATAATGTAGCTTTAGTCTCTTGCATTAAATTTTCTTTCAAAATTAGAGAAAGATGGTTCTGGGTTACCACTTGTAATGCGCAAAATATATAAAAGTTATGCCGATGATAATTTTTTCCGATATTTCTTAGTTCTGATGTTATCAACCATTTATTAAATTAAATGAACGAGCTTCATTTCAATATAAAGTTTACAGTGGAAAAAGAAGTTAATTCTTTTCTGTTTTTAGATTTGTTAGTAGAAAGAATGTTTAATGGTTTGGAAGCAGAAATATATATGAAGTCAACATAAACAAACATATACTCTACTTCTAATAAATTCTTGGACTTTAATTATAATAAAAATATGGTGAATGTTTTGATTGAATGGTTCTTCCAAAGTAAACGTAATCAATTTCAAAGAAGTTAGATAAACTAAGTGTCTTGTTATACCTTATTGCATAGAGTTAAGCACTGATACATGAAAAATGATTTCATAATAAAAGATAGGTTTAATCGTTAGTAGATCTAAATTGAATAGAACAAGATGATGCAATGTCTCTAGAAATGTCAAATCACTAATTAATAAATTAAAATACTATTTCAGATAGTTATTTTCATTATGTATATGCTTCATGAATTTCATTCAGTACACAGGTTAAATTCATTAATCCTAATATATATTTCGTGCAGCTCTCACAAATATTATTTTTAAATCATTACATTTCAACAATATAAAAAAAATATGAAGCGAATATGTAAAATTTATTTATATTTCTGATTTCTTTTTATTTAACAGCCACAAGCAAGTCCTAAGGGTTTGCCGTTTCTCCTCAAATGATTATTCCAGAATACAGTCACTGATTTTTTATGGCAAAATCGCTGATTTGCTCCGATTATGCCTTTTGAGCTAGTCATGGTCCGCTAAAATATATTTAGCTTCTTTGGAAATTTTTTTGAATAATTAAAATATATTTTTTGATATGGATATATTAATATATTGATATATTGATAAATTGATATATTGATATAATTGATATATTGATAAATTGATAAATTGATATATTGATAAATTGATATATATATATATATATATATATATATATATATATATATATCAGGGGTGCCCACTAATTTTTCTAGGAGAGCTACATTCACATCCAAAATGTGTATGCGATCTACTTTTTTAATACTTACATAATATTAATTAAACTAAATTAAACTAAATAACATTTTGGAAATGGTGAAATCAAAATTAAAAAATGTTATTTAGTATTACCATAGAAATGGAACACAGAACATGAAAATTGGCAAAAAATTTAAGCATAAAACAGAAATTTTATATAAAATCTAAATTTATATAAAAAATATTTTTTTATGAAGATCTACTAAAAAATCCTTCGCGAACGACCTTATGGGCACCCCTGATATATATATATATATATATATATATATATATATATATATATATATATATATATATATATATATATATATATATATATATATATATATATATATATATATATATATATATATTGGATTTCCGAAATATGATAGAAAAATACTAGTAAAATAAAATCCAATGTATACAGTTATGAATGGTATTTTTATTTAAATATCCTGTCTTGCTTTGTAGAATTAATTGCAATTAATTCCGTTCTAAAATTTATTGCAGTTCGCTTAATTATAGTATCCAATTAATCGATCCCAAAAAGAAAATTTCTAACCAATAATCAACAAAATTCTTTTGAAAAATTTGCAATATAATATTGAAGATATCTGCTATATTTCGCGTGACGGAAAAAAAATTCACGATAATAAATTTCAAATAAAATTATTGATTATTGTTTCTTAGTCTGATATTTAAAACAATCTTATGGAGTACTCACCTATAGCCAAATCTGAGAGGTTCGTCCAATTTTAAGAGTGGAATAAGAGTGGAATTTTGTATGTATTGTAAAGTCAATGAATAATCAGCAAATCGGTGTTTTCAACTCATGATAAAAAATAAAAATTATTAAAAATGTAATAAGTATGATAGGAATTTAACAAATTTTTTATAAAAATATTTTATCATTAAAAACATGTTTAATTTATTTGTGAGCCCGCTGAGGTACAAACAGCTTAGCAGTAACATTAATTAGAGTTCAATGATCTTTTAACATTTGCAGCTGATTTACAAAATAATACAAGCTTTTGCTTAATGAAGAAAATAAAATGATTATAATGAAAACAAGATGCTAACTGATTTTTCGATGTTAATCATGATAATAGTACTTATCAACACAATATTGTACTTTGTTCCAAAACTCAATCTTTCTCGAATAAAATATTTTGTAATGACCAAACCAGAAAATATTTGGACATTATTAATTAAAAAATACATAATATAAACAAAATTTTTATAATAGACCTAAAGGCCCCATAATTCACGACTACATTGTTCGTTAACTTTGATCATATATTGTATTGTCCATGCATTGCGTTTCTTGTGTTTACAAAAATATAATTCAGGTATTGCACTTTATTAGGAATTATAAATTACGCATATTTGTGAAACGTGTCTTAAACAATTGTTATTAATTCCGTTTTTACATTTAGAGAATGGTTTTTCCAGCTATCACACGAGTTGCTCAATCCTATGTATTGTTTATTTGAATATGCTTCTGATAACAATTATTCGTTGCAAATCAATCCAGCTTCATTTGTCAATCCAGAACATTTACAATATTTCAAGTAACTTATACTTTTATAATAATAATAATAATACCGAAAATTATTTCATTTTATTCAATATATACTTTGCAGCAAAAGGCTTATTTACTTGTTATTAATTATTTTTAACGATTTTCAATGTCATCACAAATTTTTCAGAGTTTTACGTAGGTCATATCAAAAATAAAGTCGGTCAAATTGCAAACAAATCATCAATATTTAAATTTCCGTTATTTATTTTGAATTATTTTATAAATTCCATAGAAACTCCATACATCTTTATTTAATTCCATTTTGAAATCACATCAAATTTTTTAAACAATTGTCACTAACTTAACACAATAAATTTTTAAATAAATTCACCTTAAATTAAAAACTTTTTAACTATTAATATGATATTCTTTTTTTGATTAACAACAACTACTATAAGTAATATTATTATTATTATTATTATTATTATTATTATTATTATTATTATTATTATTATTATTATTATTATTATTATTATTATTATTATTATTATTATTATTATTATTATTATTATTATTATTATTATTATTATTATTATTATTATTATTATTATCATAGTTTTGGTCGATCCCAAATAAATTGTTTTTGGCATTGTTCTGAATTTCGCATAAATATTCTTCGTTTGTTCCGGAGAAGTTTATCATAAATTCTTTCATATCACGAATTGTAAATTTGACTTTACTTGCACTTGAAGCATCATTTGTAATTTGATTATCATCAACCAAAATTGACTTTAAAATATTTCTGATTTTATTCTCAAAAAGAGGCCAAAATCCAAGAAAATATTTTTAAATAATCGCATTATTTGAGGAAATATTACTAAATAATTAATTATTTTTTTATATTCCATCTGAAATTGGTTTTCTTATTATTTTAATTTAACTTTTTCAACAGAAGTCTGATTTAATGTTTAAATATGATTTTAATTCATTTAAATGATATTCTATAAATTCCAAATTTTTCGACCTATCAACTCTTATAATCACTCAATAATTTATACTTTTATATTTTAAATTTAATTGTATTATTATTGTAAAAATAACACTTCTTTGGCTTGGGTTTTTACATGAATATGATTTTACACTAAATATTATTACACAAAAATCAACCATAAAAACATGGTTTTTGAAACTATTTCGCTCTCTTAATTTCAACAGATTTTTAGATATAATTACGTTATCTCTTTAATCCGAAGTTAATGAATAGATAAGAATTTATATTGAAATAAAGAAATAACACTAGATTTGACAAATCAATATTTTTTAAATTAACACACTTTCTGTGATCGGATCGAAATTTTGATAGCATGTAGTGTTCTCATCAATGAATCGACATGCCGAATTTAAGCTCAATCCGATCACGATAAGTAGGCTAATTTGACCTCATAAAATTAGTGTGGCACATACAAATATACATCAGTGAAGTTAATATAGAGAGAGTAAAAAATGACAAATTTATCTGGTTTATTATATAAACATTAATCTCTCAGGTTTATTCAGAATATTTTTATATTTATTGATTATAAACTTTGGAATATGACATTAATTAGTGATAATATAAATAAAAATGAAATCGAATGATCTACTGACATTTATAAATGTATAGCTTATTTCATGTGTTGTTGTTTCCTTATTTTATATACTTATGATTATATTTTATAAGGTGGTAACGCTCTATATATCAATCTTACAAAAGTATGTGTTTTTTTCTAAATATGGAGATTCATTGTGCATTTTCCAAAAATCTTTGTTAAACAAAAATTATGATAAAATAACTTTTTGAAAAAAATACGACGCATTTAATATTTTTCATTTTCACTCCATTGTTGTTTTTAATATTTCTAATGAGATCTAATGTAAAATTATCACCAATAAGGGTTAAAAATGAATCACTATATTCTTATTAATGTTATAAAATGACTCTCTACCAATCTCGTGATTCAATGTAATGATTAAAGTCAGTGGTTCTCAGCTTTTTTTAGATCATGGCACCCGAGCGGAAAATTTGAAAAATATTTCAGCTATGAAAATAACAAGTTTTGTAAGCACAATAATAATAATAATAATAATAATAATAATAATAATAATAATAATAATAATAATAATAATAATAATAATAATAATAATCAAAATAATAAAAAAAATTGAGCTTGATGCTTTTTGCATATCTTAGTATTTGACAAACATTCTCTTAACTCATTTTGAATTGAGTTCAGTTTTTGTTTTTTTCTTGTTCTTATTATGTATCAGTGTAGAAAATCATGAACTCACACAAACTGGATATTGAAAATTGTAGCAAAATTTTAATTTCCTTTTTACTGATATTTGAATATTTTTGTTTAATTATTATCCAAAAAAATCAAGGGAAATTTCTGATTGATTTAGTCTCAATGTGCGCTCATTACGGATTTCTATTAGTTCTTCTTCGATAAGATTTAAATTAATTTTATATGGTGTTTTTTTAATAAAAGGATTTGGTATCCAATCATAGGAATCGATTGATAATTCTAGTAAATAAAGATTAATTTTCTCTTCTAAAGAAGTCAAATAAGCCCAAATCAAGGTCGAAAAATTCTCACATTTAATTTATAATAAAAAAATTCAGTAATGTAATAATTTAATGTTAAATTAATAAATTTTCAGTAATAAAATTTGCTGAGCTTTCGCATCCGGTTGAGAACCACTGATTTAATGTATAATTTAGTTTATATTACTTTAATTTTGTTTCTAGCACATCACATTTTAAAGAAAATCTAAACCTTCCTTAAAAGTGAATTAGATATATTTTGCAATTTTGAAAATATATTTTGAAGTAATTTTTATAGCGAAAATGTGAAAAAAATCTTTGTTTATAGAATAATTAAAATTATATGACTTCAATTGACTAAATTATCATTCCTAATTAATTTTAGCAGCTCTTCAAATATTCAATTAAATTGGTTATCTCTTCTAAGATATAAATTATTTGATCCAAATCTATTAAAATTATGAAATTTAATCGTTGTATAGCTATAGATTATTAAAATCTGAAAATCAAATCTTAAAACTGAATCAAATTTTTTTAATTAACATTATTTGTAAATTATTCGCTGGGGATTATAAATTCAAATAACAGTTTAATGATGCAATCCGGTGCAAAAATATTGATAAATATTGATCTGATTTCTTTTCAATTTATTTATTATTTTTTTAAACCGTCAGAATAATATGGATGTAGCTGTGGTGTCAAATTTTTTTTAATTTAAATCATTGGTTTTAATAATTCATTAGTTAATTTTTATTTTATCTCAATTGAAATAGATTTTATTTAGATTTGTTGGTCGTTTTGTAGCTATGGCGATGTTTCATCGAAAATTCATAGACAGTGGATTTACTATTCCATTTTACAAACAAATGTTAGGTAAACGTATAACTCTTCAGGATATAGAAACAGTTGACGTTGAATATTATAATTCTTTAAAATTTATAAGGTAAATTATTTTTCCTCTCTCTGTATGAAACGAGGGAATTTTTATAGAGATAATAATATTGATGAGTGTGACATGGGTCTCGTATTTGCAGCCGAATACGAATTATTTGGTAAAATTGTAGAACAAGATCTTAAAACAAACGGGAAAGATATTGAAGTGACTGAAGAAAATAAAATTGAATATATTGAGTATGATTTTTAATTTTTTTATGATATTTAATATTTCTAATTTTAATTCTATAAAATTATCTTGTTTTATCGATTTTTAACATTACACCGAATGGAGTAACTTTATTAAGGACGGAGAGATAATAACAACTATTTTCACTATTATTATAGCTTTCATTAGGATAATATTCATTGAGCAATATTCATTATATTGTAGAATCCACTTTGAGGGCCGGCCGCCACTATAGTGGCAAACTAGTTCTAAAAATATCAAATGTGGTTTTTCTTATATAAAATTAAAAAAGAAAATTTTTTTTCAAATAAAAAAATTTCATAAAACACACTGTTTACATAATATTAGCTAAAAACTAAAATAAATCAAACTATAATGAAAATCACATTTCTGTGTGTATTTTTATAAAACTAAACAAAACGAATATTTTTTTCAAGAATATTTTTTTCTAAAAACTACGAATCAATATGTAAAAATAAAAAAAGACAAAAAATTCAATCGAGAAATAAACTATTTTATTTTTATCAATAAATATGGTTATTATAAATTTACTTTTGTGTGATAATCGTTGAAACATGGTACAATGCATAATGGAACATCACATAGTTGACACATTATTGTGGTTCTTTTTCGATCACTTGAAGTTGAACAAACAACACAGCATTTTTACCTCCTGAAATATATATGGCAAGCATGGGGGATCCTTTGTGCATATATATTTTCTACTTTTTTCATCTTTGCAATCTCTGAAAGGAGGCAAATGTCGGGCCATACTTACCCACATCGCTTTCTCTTCCTTTGATTTGCATGAAGATGGTGCATTTTCCAAATAAGGAGGATACACTTCTCTTGTAGGAGGGTGATAGCAACCTTTATCAGGACAAACCAAAGTAAAACCAGCCCTTGAAGGTGGAATTCTTTTGCGTGGTCTTCCTACTCGCCTCGGATCAGACATTTGTTTGAATGATTCGAATGAATGAATAAATGAATGAATGAATGAATGAATGAATGAATGAATGAATGAATGAATGAATGAATGAATGAATGAATGAATGAATGAAATAAACCTATGTGAATATTAAACAATATTTTATAAAAAATATATTATAAAATAAATTTTATTTTAAAAATTTTAAAAATTATAAAATTAATTTTTTCCCCAGTTTTTAATGAAACAAATAAAATATTTATAAAAAAAATAAAATTAAAAAATTTAAATAAATTTTAAAAAAAAGCCGGTCCTCAAAGGGTTAAGAGTGAAAAATTTTAATGATTTTGTTGCATTTTTTACTGAACTTTAAAATAATTCATTTTATAGACTTCAACCCAAACAGATTTCAAAGTCTCATTACAAAATTATTTTTCAGAAGATCCAAAGTCATAACATTTATATTTTTACTAGAAAAAACATTTTCAATATTTATATAAATTATCACTGTGCAGTAATATGGGTCTGAAATTATATATTATGTGAATTTAATAAGCCGGAGGTTCCCCAACTTTCATGGGCGAGATTCAGTGTAAAAAATAAAATCTTTCTTGATCATCCTGATTAGTAAATAAGCCGAAAGTTTTAAAATTATATTTATTAATTAAAAATAGCTTGAAGACTATAAATCAGTAATATATCATAAAACATCAATATGTTACTGATTCAAGCTCTTCTTCAAGCTCTTTTTAATTTATAAATAAAATGAAAAAAAAATCAGTGAAATTTGGAAAAAAAGTTCTTATAATATTAAAAATACAAAATATATAGTCTTATTTTTTTCAGTTTCCTACATAATACAGTGGTACCTATACTTACGAAATCAATTCGTTCTGGAAGTCGTTTCGAAAGCTGAAAATTTCGTAAGTAGAGCCACCTTTTCCTTGTAAATGCCCTAATCGGTTCCAAGCCCCAAAAATTCAAACATAATTCAATTAAGTATTAAGTATTTTGAAGTGTTCACCTTTCGTATCATGAAATTTTTTTTGTAATCAGAGGTAATATTTTTCCTAGGAGACGTTTCGTAACCTGAAAATTTTGTGTATAGAGCCATTCGTAGTTAGAGGTACCACTGTATATTTATTTAAAAATATAAATCTATAACACCCTCAAAATTAACCGATACACAATGATTTGTCATATTTTTTAATGTGAAATTATGTATACCGCATTTAAACATGAATAGAAACACAGGAAACACTGTCATATGCATTTATGAGACTAATAAATCATTAGTTTTCCATAAAAATCCCTCTGTATTTTGTATGTTTATTTTGTACTTTAGTCTCATGGTCAATTGGAGATTTAGTAGAGGAGTTGTTGAACAGACCAAAGCTTTTATGGATGGATTTATTGAGGTTGTTCCTCTACATTGGTTACAAGTTTTTGATGAAAGAGAAATAGAGGTACCAACTGGTATTTAAATGAGAAATCTATATTCACTTATATTCAGTTATTACTTTGTGGTATGCAACAAATCGATGTGAAGGACTGGGAAGCCAATTCAATTTACAGGGTGTACACTAAAGATTCACCACAAATCAAATGGTTTTGGGAGGTATAAAAATATGAATACTTTAATTAAAATTTAACTTTTAAATTAATTAAAGTGTAATGCTAAAACATATCACATTTAATTGCGACTAAGCACAAATGGCCTAAACAATAAATTGAGAAAATATTCAAAATGAGTAAATAAAATTAAAATATAGCATTAAAATATATGTAAGTTTAAAAATACATCTCGGTTTAAATCGCATAGTGCACCTTTTATGAACCCATTGGGAATAAGTACAATATTTTTCTTCCTTTAGATAAGTGTACCTAAAAGTAAGTTTATTAAATTTCCTAAATATTTCTGTTAGAAAGAAAATTTTCCTATTTTATATTTTCTTGAACCCATTTCAATATCGTATTAACTCTTATTTTTATGTATTTATATATAATTTTTGTATTTGCTTTTGATTGCATTTATCTTGTTAAAATTAAACAATTATTGATCGTTTAGATTGAAATTTTAGTACCAAATTCCCTTTTTATCGTGATAGACTTTATTTTGCTATCACTTTTTAACCGAGTATTTTTCAAAAAACTTTATTTGTAAGGAAATTGATTTACCAATAAAATTTTTGAGATCAGGTTATTTTTTGGATCATCTTTTCTCGTTTTCAATAAAATAAATCATTAAATATGTATTTTTTAATTTATTTTATTACATATTGAGTTATTTAACTGTATTAATGGTATGTAAAACATTAAAATGGTCAAAATGGTTTTTCTTCTTTGAAAATTTTTAGATAAATAAAAAGGATAAATAAAGGACTTTTTTCAATTTTCACCACTGATTTCTCATCAATTGACATTGTATTTATTTAAAAGCTTGACAAATGAGAGACAAAAAAATCAATTTATTTATCTATCTATTTATAAATCTTTATTTATCAATTTATTATTTAATTAATTTATCTATCTATTTATTAATCTATTTATTTATCTATTTAATATTTATTAAATAAATAGATTAATAAATAGATAAATAAAAAGATTTATAAATAGATATATAAATAAATTGATTTTTTTGTCTGTCATTTGTATAACACTTGATAAAGGTAAATTTGAAATTGTGTGTTGAATATAATTAAAAATATTTGAACTTTGTGAAATAAAAATAAATGAAAGGTTATCAAAAACAGATTAAAAAATTAAATATAATTCAAATCAGAAATTGTATTAAATGAAATATTTTAACCAATATTTATCTAATTCGGTTCACCATAATATTTTATGAATTATTGAGTAGTAAAAACTTGAAATTCTGTTTAAGTATAATGTTCTGTATTTTTCACTAGATAACCCACGCGTTGTCTTGACAATAACTTTTCAAAAAATAAGATACAACATATTTATTCAAACCAATTGATTTTCAAATTTCTCAATGTTTAAAATTACTTAAGAAGTTTTACCCTTAATAATTTCTTCGCTATCTTTCATTAATTCATTAATGCGCATTATCCGAAAAATACGGAATAAAAATTAATATATTCAAACAAAATTTCATATTTTATTAAATAACATCAAAATCACTTGTTAATAATTTCGTCTACTTAGTAGTAGTTAATTTTTTGATACAATTTTTCAAGATTTTCAATTTTGAAAATTTTAATCAAAATTTACAAAAACAGTTATTAAATATAGATTTTAAATATTTATTTAAAATAAAATCCAATTATAAAAATTAAAAGTCATTATTCATTAGGTAGATAAATTTCTACATTAAAAAATCAATACCAAATATAAAAATAGTACATTTTATTGCAATGCCCCTCAAGAAATTTTTATACATGACATACATTTTTATACATGATTATATTATTCATGATAAACAAAACTATATTGATTTATAAATAAATAATTATAATGTACAAAGTATTTATTTTACATTACGTTGCAATACATACATTGTCTGAAACATAAATAAATTCTCTAAATTTCATGGTTACATCAATTTAATGGCATTAATAATACATACATACAACTATGATAGAAAATGTATGAAAAATTAAACTTCAGCTCACTTAAAATCTGAAGCTATCTACCGTATACCAAAACTTCAGTACAATAGTACGAGTATAAATTGAGTAATGTTAGAAAATGTATGAAAAAATTTCTAAAAATTCCGACTTTACCTCACTTCTGCTCACTAAAAGAACTGAAGCCATCGCCAGATCGACCTCACAAACAATAGGGTTCATCATTAAAGATGTATCTACCAAATAACGAAAGTTTCACGACGATACTCTAACCACTCCCGAGTCTAGAGCGGACATACATACATTGTCTGAAACATTTTTCCTATTTTATATATAGATAATACATGGATATCTTTTAATATTTCTAGATTTTTAAATGAATATAACTACATAAATTTCTGTCATGAAAAATCTTCTAATATGTTGATAAATGAATTCAAATTGTCTACAGTAATTCAGAGGCTTAGCGAAAGTATTCGGCGCACGAGTATAAGGTATAAATTTTGCGCCCTCTTGTGTCACTGAAACATTGGGGCACTGTATTCGGTACCATTGAAAAATAAGAGCATAGTAGTCAATACTCAATATGGCATGATAAACACTTTCATCAAAAAAGACTCCATAGAAAGACAATTTGAAGGGAAATAAGTTTTAACTACTACAACGACAACAAAAATGATACCAACAGTTAGTCTATGTCAATCGCCACTCAATGTGCCCATTCCAAAAATTCATCATATTAAATTGATTTTTCTCACCTTCATGCTTGTAAATTTGTCACTAATAGCATCAAAGTCTATTTTTTCAACTGTTTCCTTTTCTATACTGAGATATGCAAGATCACAGAGACGATCTTGTCCCAATAACGCCCTTATATATGAGAGAATGAGCTTAAACTTACTGAAGGAACGCTCGCAACTGGCTGTTGATACTGCAATTGCTAAAAGAATTAACAACTGGGTCACATACCGTCACATCTGAGTGAGTATAAGAGCATCTTCTGCTGTCACTCTGTGAACAAGACTGTTGCTATAAAAATCTATTTTAAACAGAAATATTGATGAAGCTGTTTCTTTCTGACTTCTGAGGCGAACTTTGTAAAATTTTAAGTCCAACATGAATACAATGAATCCTCCTCTGGCTCTCGGCCCCTCATGTTGACATACTAAAAGCACAAGCCAATATTTCTAAAATTTCTATTTTTGTAACATATACCATTTATAAATATATAAATTTTGTTCACCTCATATTCATTCGGCTCTTATTCTTTCAGTTTGTTGGTAAATTACCAAATGACGAAAAGATTCGTTTGTTGCAATTTGTAACCGGCACATGTCGCCTTCCAGTTGGTGGGTTCAGGGAACTAATGGGTGAGACTGGAGATATTCATGAGTTTTGAGTATTTAACATTTTTAAAAATAACAAATAGGATCTAATGGGCCTCAGAAATTTTGTATAGAAAAAATAGGTAAAGAATCTTGGTTACCGCGCAGCCACACTTGCTTTAACAGATTGGATTTGCCACCTTATGCCAGTTATGAGCAATTAAAAGAAAAGTTGACATATGCTGTTATGGAAACCGAAGGATTCGGACAAGAATAACCTATTTAAGAATTTTAATTATGGACTTTCAATTGATTGATTTTTACTAAACATGTTGTTATGAATATCTATTGAACAGTGTGTTGACAAACAGTTGACACAGTAAATCGAGTTTGAGATATAACTAATTTTTTAATTTATTTTTAATACTATTCCCGCCACCGACCCAATGTTATCAAATATAAGCAATATTATCGCTAGAATTACGAGGGAAGTGTTTGAGTATTTTATACAAGGGGAATATTATTATTATTATTTTTCCACAGATTTCATTTAGTATTAAATTGTTTCCTATTAGTGCTCACGGTGCCTGATTCCTATTGGAGGAATTAAATTATTGACACAATTTATCAGCATTGTACTGTTGGAGTATTATTGATTAGCTTTTATTTCCATTTCAGTTGGGTGAAATATAACGAAATTTTATCAATAATTAGTTTTACATTATTATGTCCTTTGATGTGGTGCGATTGTGCCTTTAAGATCGATTAGATATTTTATATTGACGTTTATGGGTAAAATGTGATTTAGTAATAATGAGTTGTATGTGATGCGTTGTTTGGACGTTCTAGAATCATCAGTGATTCAATAAAGAGGTTTTGCGATCATGAATCATATGGGATGGATCCATTTACAATAAATGTATTCACATTTAGTTCAATAAAGAGGAACGGTATGATTATAAGTTGTATGTGATCTATTAACAAAAGTCCATAAATCATGTGATTATTACTGTTGGGTTCAGGTAATCCACGTTTTACTCTAGTGCTGTTTCCAACGTAACCCAGATTACAAGGTTGATTTACCGATTGAAAATCGTTGAGCAGTCAATATTGGAGCTGTGCTAAATGGGTAAGTACTTGTGAAAAATGAGCGTACCTTTATACACAATAATCGGCATGCACACGCGGACTCCGGTTGGAAGGCATATGTCCGACTTGGTTTTAGGTCCCATGTCTATTAATTGTTTTTTCTCAAATTTTATGGGTCATCATTCTCTAGCTCGGTTCGATAAGATTCTCCTATTTTCTACACTTTGGAAATTGAACTCTCGATACCTTAGTTATTAAAAGAAATTTATATTGGTGGTTTATTATGGAATATTTCATTGGAACAATTCATTTATTGCTATTACACACCCCACTATGGGAGTCAGAGCTTATCGATTTCCCGTTGATACTCAGTGCTATTGGGCTTCTCTACCAGCTGTTCACGTTTTCCCGGCTTGCTAGGGTTGGTCGCTCGACCAATGGGATTTTGTTCATCGTGTATAAACGCTTCGACTCTCGGAGGAGAGTGGTTCCATTTGGGTCAACGGTCTGATTTGCTTCGCCACATAATCGTCCACGGCTCGGTGATTAAGCGAGGCCTCCATCTACCGTATTTTAATTAGTAGCGCCCTCAGTTCTATTTGATCTTAAGCGGTCTGTGCGGACCAGGTGTGTTCCATCTCCTGTTATCATCCCTTAAGTTTGTCGACTGGACAGTGCAATTTCTTGACTTCAATACTTAAAATAAACGTAATTGAGTCAAACCAATCATTATTGCATAATTTTTAACAACCGTGTGAGTAAAACCACCTCAATGTTGGGTTGTCGACTACGTCAACACACATTTTCATCTACTAGGGGACGAAGGTCGCTTCTCCTAAACCAAACAGAAACAATTATTGTCGACCACTAGCCAAAACCCCCATGATCGTTCATACGTCATGACATCCACGATCTGCATAATGTGTCATGGCAGCGAAATATAGTGAAGCAAGTGAGCCCCAGCCTTAATACTACTCCTTCACAACCTTCCGCCGTGCCCCTTGCTCACTGCGGATGGAAGGTCTTACGTCACATCTCACTTTACTTAGACTGGATAGGAAATAATGGTCACTTAGCCTGAAAATCTCCACTGCTCATGTCTTTAAAAAGCTTATTATTTAACGAAATTGAAACAAAGTTATCAAAGAAGAACATTAATTATATTTTACGAATACACATACACGAGAGATTTTGGTTAAGGCATCGTGTACCGTGTCCGATCTATACGACAGAGAAAATCATTCAGACAAGCATTTTGCGCACTCAGAATTCGTTCCGAAAATTTACAAGTTCGTCGTCTCATCAAGTAGTGTTTTAATATCGAAAAAATCCGCGGCATCTTCCCCCAAGGAGTGCCGGACGATGGTATGACTCGGAATTGATGATGGGTGGAGTCAGATTCACTACCTGTGTCTGAAGAGCGGCTTGCACATTTTAGGCGATTAATTTCGCTTCCCGCTCGGCTTGCAAGATCTACCGCTTCTTGTTGCGTTCTGACCGAGTCGATTGTCGGCGTTTCTATTTGACAAGTGGTACCAGAGGTGATACTTTTGTTAAGGGTGGAATAGATTTTGGAGTCGCTTGACCGACCCCCTTGACACATATATCCGAAGTGGACGGCGATAAAAGCGTGTCCACACAGCTTTTGCAGGCTTTTGCTGTTGGTTGCCTGGTTTCTTGGGTTTGATGGTGTAAGGGAAGACATTGATAGACACGGTCGCGATTTTCTTGGTGAGGGTCGCTTGCACATAGACTTCGTGCATCGCCTCCAATTGTTCCTTAATGAGTAGCCACATAGTTCGGCTCTCCTCTTTGAAGCTATCAGCGGCAATGCTCGACTTGGGATAGTTTCATCCGCATTTCCTTCATTCGCGAACCACGTCTCCTCAAAATGGTCGATCCTCTTTTTTAATAGGCCAACTATGATTTGCCGCGTTTTTATAATAGAATTTTTGTCGGCGCAGGAATAAAACTGATTTGATGTGTCGCGAAATGATGGAAGTCTAAAAAGTGTGTCACAAGCATGAAAAGGTTGGAAAGCACTGTAATAGAGGAATAACTAAATAAAGTAGCTCAAGCTATCGTTAGTTCTTAAAGATGAAATTATTTAGTATCGGACAAATATTGTTTAATTAATGTGCTAATATTAATATGTTAATACTAAACGTAAAAGTCTAAATTTATTTTCAATGTGCTAAAATAGAATTATTTAATTTAATTCAAATACCTGCCTAAGTGAAATCGAAGTGAGTAGATAAATCACGTCAACTCGGTTACCTAATCAGTCATGTAATCTAGGTGAACTAATTACATTTCTACTAACTGGCGTGATGCACCATGTGGTTTGACAAGACTCCATAAACTCATGTCGATTTTAATCTAATCGATAGCCTAATTTGTTGGGAATTGGCACTCCTATGCTATTCAACAACTGATCAATCAGAAAATCATTATCAGCACCGGTGAACTCTAAGATTTCCACTAGCAGTATCGGGTTGATTTTCTCAGCGTATGTCCTTACCACCAATAATTATAAGAATTACTCTACTACCGTTTTTGAGCAAACGCAGCTCGCTGGCCTACGGCCGACTCACTAAAAAACCCAAAAACACCTATACCATCCTCTTTAATGTAAATAATTCACCCAAACCTCACTACTCCAAACCTATTCGAACGACTAAAATATTTGAACCCAAGACTTTAATTATTGTTAATTTACTAAGACCTCACTATTCTCAAAAAATTCCAAACAGAGAAGATGTGTTGCCTATTAAAGAACTTACCTTTAACTATAAATATTGAACCATTAAACGACCTTGATATTTTTGAGCGTAGGAAAACGAAAATTAAAAGAAATATGTGTTTCGAAAATTTTCTGATAAAGTTCAAATCCGTGACCATGATTGATGAAATTAACATATCAGCCAATAATGCTGAGTTAGATACTAATAATATAAATAAAATGCGAAAAAGTACGGACGATGAAGTAATAGACCATAAAATGTTGATGAATGCATATTTTGACATCTGTGGTACAGAAAATAAAATAAAAGACCTACTTTACATGAATCGCCTTAACCTTAAAGATCAAGTAACTATATATGGTAGACTACTGGACAGACGAGATCAAGTAAATAAATATAATTAACATTAAAAAGCAAATACCAAACCTAACTGACTCTAATAATTTTAAGATAATTACGACTAATATAATTAAAATGTGTCAAGTACAGACGATGAAGTAAGAAACCATAAGATTACTTTGACATCTGCTATACTGAAAATGAAATTAAAGACCGCAATTACGTGAATCGTCTTAATATTAACGAACAAGTAACTATATTTGGTGGGTTACTAGATAGGCGGGATCTAACTACCGAATATATTAATCTATTGAACTTTAAAAGCCTTAAACCAAACCTATCTGTTCCGTTACCAATAATTCATCCTATCACCTCTCCCCACAACCCTAGCACTAACCCCTTCAAGAAAATTAAACAAAAAAAGAGTAAAAATAAAATATAAAAAAAATATTTTTAATAAATAATTAATAATAAAAAGTATTAAGTAAATCTTATCTTTACCCACCTATTTATT
>CAUHTR010007744.1:0-26267 GCA_959609185.1 Schmidtea polychroa
TCGGAATCCTGCCGATGCACATACCCAGTGACAGTAAAAACCCACATCCTCCAAACCATGCAATCAACCCGATCACACGTCAACAACATCCGGACAATGTGTAAACAGAACCCCATTTGTAAAATGATAAGCCGACAAATCCTCGAACAAATTCAACAATTCGACCAGTTGGAACAACAAATGCAACAAGAAAATTTTGAGAACCTGGAAGAAAAGACAAAAACACCCCCTGAAAATAGCTATGCCTATTATCTCGTATGTGTAGTAATCACCGAAACTACTCTATTATGGCTTGTGACTCTCTTAAAAGTTTATGAAATAAAGAATCGATGTCAAAGTACGAAATCCAACAACACCCAACCGAACCCAGACGAAACAACTAACACTATCGTAAGTCCACCCAGATTATCCAGTAACGAAACTCCTCAACCAACACCCAGTCGTCAAAATTATATCAACCTTCAAATCCATCAATCACCCCAACCAGGCCGTCAGAGCAATCCATCTGCATCAGTACTGAACTAAAACATTGTGTGTGTTAATGTGTATATAAACCATCACCTTAAGTGATACTGGCTTGATCTTGCTTTGACCTTTATCTTGCAATAAAAATTGTATCATTGTTGTATAATTTGGCGTGTTTGTGTTATAACTTTTTATGAATGAATGAGTTAAGTAAATTATACAATTGCGGGACGCAATTTTGATGGGTCCCCGAGTGATTTGTTGGGCTGAGGCGAACATGTAATCGTTAAAAAGAATAAGAAAGTAGGAAAGCAAAACATTAAGGGAAATAAAAATAAAATAAATGAAAACGGAAATAAAACAGAATAAGATATAAGGAAAATAATAATTAAGACCTAAGAATTAAAACAAAAAATAAAATTAAGAAAAGATAAAAATAAAACAACAAGTTGACAAATAAATAAAGAGGAATTCAAGAAATAATAAGGAAATTAAGGAAATAAATAAGAAAACATAGTAAAAAATAAAGAAAATAAGAAAAATAACGGAAAAACAATAAAATTATATTAAATTAATAGAAATAGGCGGTACTCAATTTTGATTGGTCCGCATACATCAAAATTTTATATATAAACCAGCGCAAAAATCATAAATTCACCGTTAATTCTAAACACTTCACAGGTAAGATAGAGTCTAAACAATTCACCGTTAATTCTAAACACTTCACAGGTACACCTAGAGCGACAACAAGCCTCACTAACCGAACTTCACACAGCAGCAGCAGCACGAATTATTCAAGGAGCATTTGAAATCAAGTCAACTTATTTCCAAGAGATTAAATTTCGATTTGGCCCAACATTCAAATCACTATAGTAAGGAGTTTTCGTTGATTATCATTTAATGTCGTAAAGTTAATAGCGGACAGTAATGCTTAATATTTGTAATTAAAGTTTTAACTTAAGCCTTTTCATCTGATTCCTTTAAAATTTTTTAGAGTAAGTAAAAGTATGAATGTAATGTAGATTGATGCCTAAATTTGGAAAACTTTATAATAAATGATTCTAGGTTTCAGAAATTTTATGATTTCTTTTATGAGTTTTGCACTTCTATATTATATCTATTAAAATTCGATGCGAGTAACGTGGAGTTGAGGAACTGCAGATCATGGTTTGAGGTGCCTTCGGGAGCTCGACCGGCGGATCTGAGGTTCTTCAATCACGCAGTTAGATTGGGCCGAAATGTGATGGTTTCATCATGGGTCCAATCGCTGAAGGATTGACTAAAAATTTAACCAGCAGGAAGCAACTCAGATTATGAGTATGAATTTAGAATGAGTATCGAAATATACAGTGATTGAGGTGGACGCTATATCTATAATGATCTTATGTCCTTAATTCCTTTCGTGAAAGACCATACGATCCTGAGTCTAAACCTTCAATAGTAGCATCGTAATCCGTCGAATTTTGCTAGAGCATCTTACTGATTCCTACATCTAGGTTCATTTATCTCATGATGAGACAAATTCGAGAATTTCATATTTGATTTAAGACATGAGAAAGTTCTAATACGTAGATAACATTTATTAAAAGCATAGTAAAAACGTCGACCCCTGATAATTGTTTATTTAACTCACACTGATCAGTAAATTAGTATTACCAGTTTAACAACTCTCACACCAGCAAATCGAAAAATCCATCTTAGAAATGAGATCTAAATAGTGGTTAGCTGCTTAGTAGAAATTCCATCGAGTGAGACATCCCGAATTAGATAAAATGCGAATTGTAGCAATTAATTCCAAAAATCGCAAATAGACGGGAAAATTTTAGGCAAACTTGACATTTAAAATCGGCTAATGCGATCGATAAGAGCGGATGAAAAATTTGTTGAGCCAGCACACCAACATAACCACGAGTAGTAACCACAGGTTTAGGTCGTGTATGAGAAAATATCGCGTTGATGGATAATTTCTCAGTGTAAGAATTGCCACCGATAGACCAATGCAGTGTGTATTCCATCATGTTATTTCCCGGTGATTAGGAATGCCGATGCGATTAAGCAATGACCCATGTGTACGGACCTAGTAGATTAAATGAATCACGAATAATCATCCTCCGTGGGGAGTCCCACCAGATGTCACTCGATAACGTTGTCAATAAATCTACAATTATCTGTAACTATATGGGTGGTAGCAGACCTGAGGCGATACTCCAGATGTTGCAATTCCATGGTTTCATTCATAACCAGCAGCTGACATTCCATCGATGAGATAAGGGGGACATGTGTTAACTAATTTTCAGAAAACACGAGTTTTAGATTGAAACGAAAATCCGTTGAACATCAGGATCTGTGTTGTTATCCGATATTTAATGATACAAATATTTACATACAAAACTATTTCAATTTAAGGCAAAGTTAGGGAAAATATTTTAAATAGTGTGTAATGGCATTTTAAAAATTTATTCAAAGGCGCTAGTTGATGATTAGACATGGTTTTGAGAATCGACAAGTTACGATAAACTTAGTAAATTTACGGGTTTTCTGAATTTTGCAACGATCCATTTGATTTCATTCGTCAATGTGGTAGTGTAGATGCTAGGACTGTTTTCGTCTTGATAAATTATTAACCCAATAGTAGTAATGAATTTGTCCAAAAAACAAAAAAAAGGGTTCTCTTCCCTCGTCTGTCAAAATCGTCGGTTGCTAAGTATACCATGATGAATATAGATCGTATTCCATTAAATGATTTCTCAGAGATTAGTTAATTTAGTTTCTTTTGTAGACACCTAACATGCTTCCAGCTACGACATCCACCTTACGACCATTGCTTCTCTTGCGCGGATAAAAACGCGATAATAAAGGATCTCCAAACCCAAATCGGGCGTTACAAAAAGAAGATAGATGAGTTGGAGGGTACTTGGTTTACCCCCGCTCAGATGAAAGAAACCCAGAAGAAGCTCCATCGTAGTGAGCATTGTCGGGACGCGCTCATCTCAGAGAGCCGGGCCCAGAGAAGCCTTATCAAAGAGCAGTCAGAGGCACTGCATAAGGTTTACTTGCAAACCGCCACCACACGGAGAATCGTCCAGATCTCGATCAAAGAGGCAGACGACATCTTTCCACCTCATCATAATGCCCCTTCAAATCCTTCTCCGCCTCTCAAACGACCTTGTCGAGACTGCGTCGAAACGGAAATGTCGCCTAAGCAACCAGAGGTTATCATCACGGGCACTAGCACGGTCTCGACCACTATTGTGACAGCACCCATTCCGCTTCAGCAAGTCACCCCCACAAGAAAACCCAAGCGTAAACAGTTATCCCGTGCGGAACGGAAAAGGAGACAGCGCGAGCGCGCCTCCACCAAACTCAACCTCCCATCAACCGAAAGCTCGACAGATGGTAATAGCTCTCGCGTATCCATAGACTTGACAGTGGGACCCCCAGCGCGCATCATCTCCGCCGCTGGCGTGACATGGGAGGAAAACGCCTCCGAATTCTTCGACCTCGATGAGTTACTCGCCGACACCGAATGGGGAAAATGAGAAGATCACAGTGGCATCCCGGAAGCTGGTCGAGCAGTCGGACCCCATTTGTAGTGATGGTTTTCGTTTACTTTCGATAAACATTCATGATGTGTATAGCCAAATCCTTGTATCTTAATGTCGAAGTTAATAAATCTAGTTATCTTACCTGTTTGTCATTCACGAATAATCCAAAGTTGATAAAATAGGTGGAACAAAGAGTCGTCGAGAGCTAATGAATAATCTCCCACTTGTTTTTCCGCGAAAATCCTGATAACCGGTGATGAAAGGAGATGGACGTAAGCCCTTCTATCGGCAGTCGTAAATGGGAAGTCGAGGCCTCAGCAAGGAGTAGTTTTAAGGCAGAAGCTCACCTGCTTGCTGGCGTCTCGCCTGCATAGTGCAGTACCAACGTGAAGCAATTCACGGGCACTATGTTGGAAGAAAGTTATGTGGGGTTTCACTCCAGGCCGACAAGGTGGAGACACGTTTTATGTGAGAGGGCAATCCACCCTTAGACTAGCCAATACTGTAGAATGGTCAGCCGAGGTGCGACCCCAACAATTTTCTATACAGATATTTTCTTAAAATTATATGTGCTGTGTTTGTATGTTAAATTATTACTATATTAACTTCACTGATGTATGTTTGTATGTGCCACGCAAAATTTGTGAGGTCAAAATAAGCTATATTCCGTGATCGGATTGAGCTGAAATTTATATTCTATAATAGATGTGTGTATGTCATAGCCAAAAGAGATATTTAATTAAATCTATGACATTAAATAATTTATTACAATATAGACAGGTAGAAAAATTCTCTGTTGGAAAAAAAATAAATACCTGCACACAAGTACCGTTCATAAAATCTCTATAATAAAAGTGATGTTCAATAATTAATGTTTATTAATTATATTTGTTTTAATACAAAGGACACGTTGGATTAGAAATTTAAATATACTTCATTTATTAATTGTTATTTATTATTATGAGTTGTGAAGAAATTGTAACTGGCGACCAAGCCGATTCACGTAGTGACAAGAAATCAACATAGAAAGATGGTTATTGAATCTTTACCTAAACAGGCAAAAGATATTTTAAATTTCAATATCAGAAGATTCGATGGCCGAAGCACGATAGAAGCAGAGAAATGGCTCAAAGATATCGAAGATTGGATGATCCTTAATGATCTAAATTTAGTAAGTATTTTTTTCTGGAAAGAATTTAAAGACATCTCCACAACAAATGAAATAGCTCGTGAATGGTTTAATGACACATTTACAAAGAAGAAGTCCATTATGGATAAGATTTGTGACTTATCATCAGTGAAACAAAATCACGATGAAAGATTCATTACATTCGAGATACGAGTGAAGAAACTCGTTGACGAAGTTTTCGACTGTGGAATTTAAAAAGAGAATATTGTTGAAATGATTTTGTGCAACAGAGTTCGGAACGAACGTTTGAAAGAAAATATATCAACGAAGGCCAACATCACGAGAGAAGAAATCAGAAATTTAGCAAAGGTATATGAGGCATGAGAAGGTTATGATGCAAAAGAACGATTGGATAAAGTTCAGGCAGTAGCTAAATCAACATATGCAAATGTTGCTCAAGATTAACAGAAGCAGTGGACTCAAAAATCATCTTTTGATAATAGAATATATTTAAGTCGTCAACCAGAAAAAAGTTATCAATATAGAAATGAAAGAAACGAAAGACAAATTGATAAAGTGGCAGAACAATATAATAACAATATAATAATAATGTTGGAGATTGATTGGCAGTCCAACATTGATGGAAAGCAGAGTACGGTTGAGTGGAGTATTTTTAAAAGAAGACGAGAAACCTCTCGGAAACGTAAATATCGTTGCAAAATGGAACAACAAATGTCGAGAATTGAATGTTATATTTGTCAGAAAAATTCATCCAGATTTCATAGGAGGGTAGACACCATGAGCATATTTGGCATGGAGCTTAAAGAAGTCAATAATATTGATGCCGTATTGGTTTCTAAGAGATTTACAGGTTCTGATCGGTTAGAGTTGGCGTTATCGACGCTCAAGTTGGACAGAAATTCGAAGTTGGATACTTTAATATCTAAGTTTTGCAACATTTTTATGGCATCGAGTTTTGACTTAGGTCATACAAAAGTAATAACACATGAAATAATGACTTCAGGTCCTCATATTTTACAAAATCCCAGAAGACAACCAATGCATTTAGAAAGCAAAATTGAAGAGTTAGTAAAGAAGTTTTGAGGAGTTGTGAGAAAATGTCAGAGTCTGTGGAACACACCACTTGTGAAAGTTGGAAAACCAGATGGTTCTATAAGAATGTGTCTGGATTTTAGGTTATTAAATCCAGTCACAGAAAAGTTTTCATTTCCGGTGCCAGACATGCAGTTGTTATTGGATTGTCTCGGTAAGTCAAAGATATTTTCATCAATTGATTAAAATCAGACCTATTATCAGGTAGAATTGCATGAAAATTCCCAAACGAAGACGGCATTTAGTACAAAAGAGGTACAACAGCCCCTGCCACCTTTTTGAAATTGATGCATCAGATATTGGAAGGATTAATTTTTAAAGGAGTGGTTGTATATCTTGATGACATTTTAATATATGCAGAAAATAAGGAAACTCATGATAAACTTCTATTTGAAGTGTTCACATGAATTAGAGATGCCGGTTTGAAAGTTAATCCTGAGAAATGCGCGTTCTATAAAAGTGTATTAAATTTCATTGGACATACAGTGAGTGAAAAGGGAATTCAAAGAAATAAAAGAAAGATTTCAGAAATTGAAAATGCAACTGAACCAAAAAGTGTCACAGAATTGAGATCATTCTTAGGTTTAACGAAATAATATCGACGGTTTATTAAGAATTATTCAATGATAGCAGCACCTTTGTTTGCAGCAACGACAGGTAATGATAAAATGATTGTTTGGAATGAAGAATGTAGAAAAGGTTTTATCAATTTAAAGAAACTTTTGTGTGAAGCACCAATATTAGAATTTCCAAGGGCAGATCGACTATTTATTATTGATACGGATGCTAGTTTTGGAGCCATAGGTGCAGTTTTATCTCAGATTAAGGAAGACGGTACTGAAGGAGTGATAGCATATGGTTCAAGACATTTGACAACACATGAAATGGGATATTGTGTTACTAGAAAAGAGTTGTTGGCACTCCACGAGTTTATTGTACATTTCAGACAATATTTATATGGCAGAAGATTTGTAGCCAGAACAGATCACAAGGCATCAGTGTTTATGAACACTACAAAGAAACCAATAAGCCCACAGTTTCAAACATGGATGGCAAATTTATCTGAATACGATTTTGGTTTACAATATAGGAAGGGAGAAGAACATGGAAATGCAGATGGTATGTCTCGTTTAAATAATACGATATGCGCTCATTGTCAGATGAAACACAAGGATGCCAAAGAAACAAAGTGTAGAACTCGGTACATAAATAGTCTACAAGGAAGTTCAAACATTATGGAAATGATTAAACAGAAGCAAAACGAAGACAAAATTATTTCAGAAATCATATCACATCTTAATGGAAATGACGCTCATATATCTTATGAAACAATCAGTAGTAATATTTTCAAGTATTTAAAAATATTACAGGTACAAGACGACGTATTGATGATTAATACAGATGGAAAAATTGCAGTTGTAGTACCTGACAGGTACATAAAAACATTGGTAAACTATTTTCATATTGAATTATGCCATCTGGGCATTAAGAAGACCTTATGTTATTTAAAAGATTTTTTCTTTTGGGCATCCATGAATCAGAGTATTACGGAATGTATTAATAAATGCAGGATCTGTGCTAGTAGAAAGATTGATCAAGGAAGAACAAAGGAAATCCTTTTGCCAAGAACAGGAGAAAGGTTTTTAGAACAGATAGTAGTAGATATTGCATATATGGAAACAAAAGCAAGTAAGAAATATATGATAGTGATAATAGATCGGTTTAGTAAATTGGTCAATTTATCAGCAACAAGTAAGCAGGATGAATCAACGATTTTGAATGTCATTCTGAATAATTGGATATATCGGTTTGGTAGACCAGAAAGCATTCTTACAGATAGAGGAAGAATTTTTGAAGGATCAATGTTTTGTGATTGGATGAAAAAATTTGACATAAAACAAGAATTTAGTTCACCATACCAACATCAATCAAATGGTTTAGCTCAGGCATGAGCAACTTGTTTTTGTTAGGGGCCAGTTCAGTCTTTGAAAATGTTTCGGGGGCCGGATGTATTTAGCACGAATTTATTAATATATATTCCAATAATATATCTTTTTAATAGCAAAGATCATTTAAATTTACATGATTAGGCATATATTATATATTATATACTATATACTAGTTGTTATTGGAAGGCAAAATATACAAACTATGAAAATACCCAAATTTAACTTTAATAATCCCTTATTTATAGTTTATTTACTCTCACAAACTCTGGATTGTTCGAATTTATATTTGTTATGCTTCTCAAGTTTGCATATACTACTCAAATATACCCAACATATCAATATCAATCTTGTTCTGGTTTTGGTATGTGTGACATTTGACACTTCTTATCACGACATAAATCTGAAATATTTGCCTTGATAGTTGATGTTGCTACTCGTAATTCGTTTGACAAGTTATCACCAGTGAGCCGACATCTGTTTTTGCACTTTGTTTGTTTCATCTTAGAAAAGAATTGTTCACAGATGTAAGTGCTAGGGAAAAGTGAGACCATTTTCAGCGCATGATATCGGATTGATGGAAACGCTTTCTGAGAAATGTAGAGTTTGTAGAATTGAATCAAAGAGACGTCACGAAACTTTCTTTCCAGATCGCCATTACACTGCAATTCAATGAGCTCCATTTGCATTGATTCTGGTGCTGTCTCAACATTAACACTGAATGGTTCAGAAAATAGTTTGAAATCATTTTCATGTTCGGCAAAATCAGCAAATCTTGAAGAAAACTGTGTTTTCAATGCAATTATGTGTTCATTAAATTTCTTGGTGTTAGCTAAATTTGAATCATTTTTGCAATCAGTTAAATTTGGAAAATGCACCGTAATGTCCTTTGATAATTGATTCTCCCATAGTTTCAGCTTTGTCTGAAATCCTTTGATATGATCGTAAAGATTATTTATCAGTTGATCCCGGCCTTGTAACTTCGTGTTTAGATCATTCAGATGCGTTGTGATGTCAACCAAAAAGGCCAAGTCAAGTAGCCAATTTGCATCGGATAACTCCGGAATTGGTTTCGACTTCATCTCCATAAAAAGTTTAATTTCTTCACGAAGGCAATAAAAGCGATGCAATACTTTTCCTCTGCTCAGCCAACGAACTTCGCTAAAGTAAATTACATCCGAGTATTCTGTCTCAATGCTAGTGAGAAACTCTTTGAATTGTCGATGATTCAATCCACGTGATCTTATGAAATTCACGGTTTTCACAACAACTGTCATTACATGGTCTATCTTTAGTTCTTTTACACATAAATTCTCTTGGTGGATTATGCAATGTGATGCAATTAATTGCTCACTTCCTTTCATTTTAACAAGCTCCGCCTTCAATAAACCAACTACTCCATCTTTTATTCCAACCATTGCCGGAGCTCCGTCTGTCGTTATTCCTGTTAGTTTTGGAAGAAAAAGCCCGTTTTCTGCCAATGCAGTTTTGATTTCATCAAAAACATCTTCTCCAGTTGTAGTCCCTTTCATGCTCGCTAATTTCAACAGTTCTTCCGTAACGTGGAAGTCCTGATCAACCCCACGCACAAAAATTGCTAACTGCGCGGTGTCTGTCATATCCGTGCTTTCATCAAGGCATATTGAATATGCTTGAAATAGTTCAGCTTTTTCTTTCAAGATTGTTTCAATGTTTTTTGCAATATCATCAATTCGTCTTACGATTGTAAATCGAGAAAGGCTGAGATTCGAGAAAAGTTGTTTTTTTTTGGGACAGATACAATCCACAGCAGCATCAATGCATTCTTTGACAAACTCCCCATCAGAAAACGGTTTCAGTTTCTTGGCAATTATCTCACTTATCATGAAACTCGCCTTCACAACACACTCAACCTCTTTATTAACTTTGATAAAGAATATCTGTTGCCCTAGAAGTGCTTTTCGGAGAGATTCGATCCTATCTTTCCTTAATTGTCCCTGTATCTGATCGAACTTTTCTGCATGCTGAGTCTGGTAATGCCATCTTACATTAAATTCCTTTTTAACGGAAATTGATTGCGAGCAAACAAGACAAACGAGCATATTATTTGATTCTACAAACAGATAATCCGATGCCCACTTATCATTAAATACTCGGTGTTCACTGTCAACTTTTCGTTTTTTGTAATAGTGCTCATCCTCAACCGTGGTTGAAATTGCGTATTTATTTCATAAAATTATAAGTTTTGTTCATAGAGGTAGTGAACATAATTTTTGATAATTGAACTGTTGGCTAAAGGAGTTTTATTGTACAACCTCACCTGCCTAATAATATGACAACAAGGGCATTAATGCATTCATTCCAGTCACACTCATCCTCACAGTTAAGAGAGAGCTACTAGTACATCCTAACCTCTCCTACAGGATTGAATAAAGGCCAGCTATTAGAGTAGCAGTAGCACACCAACGAACTTGGGATCATCTTCAGCCCTGCACAATTATACGCTCTAGATGAAAGTTTCCTTAATAGAATATAACTAAATACTTCACAGTGAGGTGTAAATGTGGAGAGGTGACCGGAAGTTTACTGCTGCACCACCACGCTTATATTAAATGCGTATTTGTACTAATGGTGTAGCTCTAACGTCAACTGCATACATTCCTGAAAGCTTATCAAGGGCCTGGTTATATGGTGTGGATCAATGAACACTGGGGGCCGGTCAAAAGAGGCTCGCGGGCCGTATGTTGCCCATGCCTGGTTTAGCTGAACGAATAATAAGAACAGTTCGTGGCATGCTGGCAACATCATTGACATATATTAGAACAGAAAATAATTGGTGCAAATTGTTACCAAAGATTGAATTTAATTTGAGTGCTACAGTACAAAACTCGACAAACTTTTCACCTTTTGAAATTGTATATGGTCGGAAGATTAATTTATATTCTAGATGAGGACACATACAAAAAAGCAGAGAAGAAATTGTAAATAAAACAAAAACAAATTTAGAGAAAGCAGCGACAACAATGAAAAATAGAGATATAGACAAGTGAGGTACTCGGGTATTCATGGTGGGAGAGGAAGTATTAGTTCATTCGGAACTACATAGACGAAAGGAGGGAATTCAATATGAGGGACCTTACAAAATTTTAAAATTCTTATCACCAAGACAAGTTGAATTACAATTTCCAAACTCAATCAAATCAAGAAGAATTGAATGGCTGAAAAGATGCAAAGAAAATGAAGAGGAGGAGAGTGATGTTCAATGATTAATGTTTATTAATTAAATTTGTTTTAATAATACAAAGGACACGTTGGATTAGAAATTTAAATATACTTTATTTATTAATTGTTATTTATTATTATGAGTTGTGAAGAAATATTAATTATAAAAAATATACAAAAGGACATTTTAAAACAATTAAATATGAATGTCTAGGAAAATATTTATGATGCTTCTACTGAATACTGAGAGGCGAAAAGTTCAATACATTAAACAATACTGATAGGCGAAAAATCGATAAATTAACTACAATGTCGACATAGCGGAAAGTCGACAATGCAATATCGATAGGCAAAACTTCCCCCTCAAATCTGAATTGTTTAGACCCAAGTTGACAAACTGAAACTAATAATTAATAGTCAAAAGTTACCGACAATTAATATGACAGTAGGAGAAAAACCTACAAGTTCATGACAGATAAGAAATCTATCTGCAAGTATAGTTTTCATCAATGGTTTCCCCATTTAAATATTCCATCAGCTCCCCTCTTAAAACCAAGAGCCTAAGAAAATCCAGTAAATAATATACATCTTATTTAGGTTCGATAAAACCTCAAATGATAATTCTAATTACATTGTCTTTACAATTAGATTGACAACCTGGGAATTAGAGTTAAAAGATAATGAATTAAAGTAAGATAGATAAACACGAAATTCAATTTAAGTTAACTATGGCAACCCTTAATCATTTCGTTAGGAGACATTTGTCGGAGGCCCCTACTATTTGTCGATATCGTGACTCCTAAATTCAAAGTTTATATTGGATTTTAGTCAATGTTTACTAAAAATCGAAAACAAATAAAAATGAAAAAAAAGTTTCATTTTTCACGTTATTTAATGTTTCAATCAAAGAAGAACCTGGCGCACTTTGTTCGCACTTTGAATTTAGTTCATGTTCGATGGATATCATTGGTAATCTACAAAGCATGTCCATTGTGCTGTACACTCAGTTGACAGTAAATGCGAAAGTGTCCGAAGCTCTTCCGCCAGTCCGTTTTCTCGATGTCCATCATGACAACTTGAACTTCGCCTTCGAGTTCGACATGTGCTGTTAGTTCAGTGGACACAACTCCATTAGCTTTTGATTTTCCCAGAGTTTCAGCGAAGGAATGTTGTAAAGGAATGCGATGATGTTACTGCACATGCTCAACATGTTAAACCGTTCACCAAAGGATACAGGAGCGACGTCGATTGCGTGAAAGAAGAACTGCACTTTGAGTTTGAGCAAAGCATCGACGATAGGGTCGTCTCCACCATCATATCCAAACTGACGCGGAACATGTCGGCGTCTATTAGCTGGCATATTGGCTTTCGGTATTTTGTTTTTGAATTGAGTACTAGTGTAGGAGTAATATGAAGGAGTTAGGTAAGGATACGGGGTAAGAAGTAGACCAATGAGGGAGTAAATTGGGTAGTGTGAGGAGACGAATAATAATGAGGAATAATGGTTATGGATGAAGTAGGAATAAGGAGTGGAATGATACGTGGTAGGAGTATGATTAGACAATATGATTTAAAATCAAGTTGAAACACAACTACATAAAATACAACTACAAAGGCATATATGGTCGTAAGTTTCAACACTGTTTTAGCTGCGTCAAAATATTTTTGAAAATGTAAGAGTAAGGAGCAGTAGGAGCAGGGTGGAGCAGTAGGCAGTTAATGACAAGGAGTAATGAAAGAAGTAGTGTAAAATGTCAGAATTCGGAATAGGAGTATCATATCCCAAACATGCCATCAATAGGCACCATACATAAATATAAACACAAATAATATACACCATCAAAAACAAAACAGAGACTGAACAAAGGAATTGAGCATATGTATAAATAGACATTGCGATTTCTATAATGCTATCTTTGGAGTTGATCTTGAATAACTTTCAGAGCTAGGTTGTTAGTGGGTCGGAGTTATCTTTCGTATGGTGAAATACGCCGGGTTCATATTGTTAGGTAATATATGCAGAAGGAGTGGCTGTATGTGGATAATCTGGGTTGAATAAATTACAGTTTGAATGGATTGCAAACATTGTATATATAAATAGGCATTGCTACTTCTATAATACTACTATAAACAAGTAATTATTATATATTTTTTTAATTTTAATTGTGTATATTTTTTAAGCGAATCGGCCGAAAGGCCGAATGAGCTGCGTGAAAAATTTTTCAGAGATTTTTTGAAAATCCGATAATTATAAAATTCAGAAAATTAAAACAAATTATATTACGTTAGTTAGTTAGGTATATTAATTTTAATTATAATAGGATTTATTTAAGTTATAATAATTTCTTACTTATATATTATAGGATTTACCAAATTTTTACTTATATATTAATTTTTAGTTGTAATAGGATTTATTTAAGTTATAGTAATTTTTTACTTATATATTATTAAAGTAGTGTAATAATAGTTATAGTTAGATATCTTGTTGTTTAAATAATTTGGAATTGGCGGTTTTTTGTGAATTAATTAAAACTTGTTATTTATAAATTCTTTGATTGAATATATATTGTTAGTTTCAAGAATTTTGCTGCAAAATCTAAAGATGGATTTAACTGTTATAATAGAATTTAACAAATTTTTAATTAATTTTATATTATGAAAATTAAAAAGTTTTTACTTATATATTACTTTTTAGTTATACTTTTAGTTATTTGAAGTTATAATTTGTCAAATTATTTAGTATACTAGAATTTTACGTGTCCAAATGTAGTTAAAATGGTTTGAATTCCCGGATCAAAGACTTTAGTTGGGGAATATTGGGTTTCTGTGCTTCTTTTTGGGTCCAAAATCAATATCTTTTGATGTTGCATGGATTTAGGATTTGGTCTGTTCATTTTAATCTCCATATTGGTTCTCTTTGGTTTCCTCCTCATCCCATTGAATCTCATATGTTCATGTTTAATGTTCTGGTTTCAATTATTTTCGGTTTCATATTTCCGATGACAGTGGGACTATTAATATCAGATGTCATTATTTCATCATCAGGGCAGTTCATCGATGTGACCAGATGCAGTAATATGATTTGAATTCCAGGATTAAAGAGTTTAACTGGGGAGTATTAGGTTTCTGTGCTTCTTTTTGGGTCCAAACTCAATATCTTTTGATTTTGCATGGCTTTAGGATTTGATCTGTTTATTTTGATCTCCATATTGGTTCTCTTCGAATTATCTGTTCTCAACTTAGCTATAACTCTCTTAGGTAGAGTTCTCTTTGGTTTCATCATCATCCCATTGAGTCTCATATGTTCATGTTTCAATGTTCTGGTTTGAATTATTTTCGGTTTCATACTTTCTCCGAAAGTGAGACTACCATTTGCAAATATCATTATTTCATCATCAGGGCATTGTAGCGATCTATAAAAATATACATTGAAATCATTACAGGCAGATAGCAAATATGTTATATCTTCCTGGATAGGATTCATTAGCTCTAGATTATGGGTACTGTCTAAAGGCTCGTGTGAAGAGGGTATGGGCTCTTTATCTTCCTTCAGCCAGTCTCGGCTGTTTGCTACATCCTCAGGATAATTTACGGTATAGATTCTTCCATCCCATTTTATGGTGAAGTCATTGTTAAAGGACTCGAAGTTGTCTGATAACTTAGCCAGTATTTTATAAAAATTAATCATATTTGGGTTCATATCTGGGTCCCTTGAGTTGAATATAATAGTGATCTGAGAGCTCTTTTGGAGTTTCCGAAGGAGTATTTTACACAGTGGCAATGGTCATGGCTTGGACTCCTTGGGATATATTTTCAGCCGTAGGTATAACTTGCTCACAACAATCAACGATACCATCTGAGCCATACTCGTTATTTTTTGTTTTGGAAAACTTAGTGACTTCAACTACTTGTTGTTAGTTTTCCTTGCATCCACTCACTTCTTGTTGCGTGTTGCTTCCATCGGCATCATGTTCTTCTTGAGTATTATCTGTGGTCGGTGGCGCAATGGAATCCGACTCCGATGGAAATGATGTGGATGGTAGTATAAATCGATCCATTGCTCCACAATATTTAGTTATACAATATTTAGTGGTACTTTAGCACAATTAAGCTGTGCGTTACTAGGTTTTATTTATTTCTCCATTTTCATTATATTTTTTCATACATTTAACTTTTTACATTACAATACTTTCTATCAAAACGGGGCCCCTTAAATGTCCGAAGGCCCCCTGCAGTCACAGGCTTCGCAGACCCCTCACAATGGCCTTGTTAAGAGATTAATAAATTCAGAAACTCTCGTAAATAAAGTTCCTCATTTTAAAAGTTTGAATTCCCTTGCAACAACGCTAAAATTTAGTGGCTATAAATGTTCGATTTCGTAATTTAAATTTTTTGGGAATTCCGAACAATTGTATAACTTAGAGCATTAAATTGCCGTCAAAAATACAAGATTTTTTTCATTAGCTAAAAACCCCATTAAATTTCTAGCGTTAGGTCACTCGTTTCTTTATGCTTATAATATATTTTTCTTCGAAATATAGGTCATCATGAAACCAGAAATTCTATCCAGTAAGAAGGAAACTCAATTGAACATCGCTTTGCAACACTTACAAGAAAAGATGAAGAAATTGCAAAAGAAAGTTAACTTCATGGAAGCCTCCTGGTTGGCTCCAGATAAAGTCCACGAGCTCCACCAGAAAATCTTCCGATTGGAAAAAGCGCGCGACGAAGTATTCACCAAAAGCCGGACACAGAGGGTACACATTAAACATCAACACGATATGTTAAGCTCTACCTACACAGAAATGGAGCTTCAAGGTTGTATACCAAATGGAGTGGTAATGATGAATTTGGAAGTGATACCTCTTCATCACCTCGTCAGCCGAAGCTCTCTGCCATTACCACCTATGGCCTAATTACCTCTGGCAGTAACAACACCACTTCTAGCCACACTTGTTCAGGCACCCATGGCAACCACCTCGAATCGCAACCACTACACGAAAACTCACAGGCTTCGTCATCAGCGAGCAAAGGTTCAATGGTAGCAAAATCAGCCGTTATGGTGCCAGCAGACCCAGCAGTCACATCTCAGGTTCTCCAAGCTAATGTAAAATCGTCGGAGTCGTACACATACTTCAACGCCGATTTAGATGCTCCAGATTTTTGGCTAGACAATTTGATGTAAATTCGACTAGCATTAGAACAATCTATGTACATGATGTGTTATGAAATAAATGTTTGTCTCCAAAGTTTGAAGTGTTCTTGTCTAGTTATGTTTTGAGTAGTAAAATGAGTTAATCGGAGTACAAGAAAATATTGCATGATTACTATAGACTCATCCACCAAGACTTTAGTGAGCCCAACTTCTTGTTAAGTATGAGGAAGTTGAAAGATTCTTAAAGATTAATTAGAAATTTTATCAGGATCTATCAGGATCTATCAAGATCCACAGAGAAGAGGACAATACAAGCAGAAAGATGAAAGAGAAGAAGTCAGGCGACGAGAAGAACCAGAGTGCTGGCTATGCCACAAATAGGACACACGAAAATAGAATTTCCAGTAAGAAGTAAGATAGAGTGCTCGGACGTGTCACAGAAGCGGACATATAAGTAGGAATTGTCCAGATCAAAAAGTGTCAAGATGTTTTGGTTGTGGGAAAGAAGGTCATATAAGAAGGTTATGTCAAGAAATACGGTGTAAAAGATGCAACAGAAATGGTCATAGATCAGAAGAATGTTATACAAAGTCGAGTTACAAGAAATCGATAGAGAAACAAAGACCGACAGGAAACCGATACAGCCCGGATTAATGGAATCGAAGAAGAAGAGAAAATGGAATCGTGCGTAGAGACAAATGAAGATAATTTTAGTAGGACGTACCCAAACAACAGGGCTCCACCAGTAGAGGAGTTGGTTGGAGCCATATACTTACAGAAAAGTGGATGGGATATCCTCAAGGGGTAGAAAAGCGGGAGAATGTAGGAAAGATAAGCGAGAAAGTATACAGGTTCCTAAGGAGAGAAAAGTTTGAAGAGGAAGTGGAAAGAATTGGAACAATTGAAACAGGGCAGGAGGTAGAAATTGTATATAACAAGCTACAGGGAAGACCTAGTGTAACAGTAATGATGAATGGGGAAATTTTCGACTGTTTATTAGACACCTGAGCACGAATAAATGTAATGAGTGTGAACGGTTTTAACAAGTTACGAGGACAACAATTGATGAGAAGCGACGATAAGTTACGATGCGCAAACGAGAGTACGATCGAGACAATTGGAAGAACAAAGGTTAAAGTAACTATCGGAGATATTTCTAAGGAAGTTAGATTCATTGTGGCGGAGAAAGTGACACCAGAGATAATTGGAGGAGTAGAATTACAAGAAGCATTTGGATATAGGCTGGCAAAAGAGAAAGGTATCGAATCTAATGAAAAAGACAAGAACTATATTTGTAACATTGAAGCAAAATTTGGCAGACAAATAAAGGATGGAGAAAGATTGACGCGAGCGTTGGAACATCTAAAGATTGATGAGGATAGTAAATTAAAGGAAATAATAACGAACAGTGGAAATGTGTTTATGGCGGATAAATGGGATATGAGTCTCACGCATTTAGTAAAACATAAGATAATTACAAGAGGTGAACCGATAAACATAAAACCATATCGTCAACCATTGAATTTGAAACTAAAATTGAAGAAGCAATACAAAATTTGTACGAAAACGGGATTATACGGAATTTCCGTAACGGAAATGCAACTCCCTATGGAACACGCCGTTACTCTGCGTATGGAAAAAAGATAAAAAAGACATTAGGCTATGCTTGGATTTCAGACAGCTGAATGCAGTAACAGAGAGGCAGGCATTCCCAATGCTAAACATAGACGAGATGTTAGATTTGTTAGGAGGGTCTGTTTATTTTAGCTCAATCGATCTTGGTAATGCATATTACCAAATGGAGTTAGACGAAGAATCGCAAGAGAAAACAGCATTCTCAACAAAGAAATGGCAATACTGTTTCAATAGAATGCCATTGGGAATTGCTGCAGCACCAGGTACGTTCCAGGAAATGATGACAAAGGTAATAGGCAAAGTAAATGGAGCAATTGTCTATTTGGATGACATTCTGATTTATTCGAATAGTAAAGAAAAACATTATACAATACTCAATGAAGTATTAAAAGTGATCGAAGAAGCAGGACTAAAGATTAACCCAGAAAAGATTAACTACAGACCGATCCTTCTAAGATTCAGGCTATATATAAAACTTAGAGAAGCCAAGTTGCGTAAAGAAACTTCGAAGCTTTCTAGGCATTTGCAATTATTATAGAAGATTCATCAGTGAGTATGCAAAGAAAGCAAGATGTTAGAACAATTATGTAGCGGTCCGAGTAACAAAAAACTGGAATGGACTAAAGTAACGAATAACGTATTCGCGGGATTGAAGTTAGCACTCACAACAGCACCGATCCTATGCTTTGCGAATCTGAGATAGGAGTTCATTTTAGATACTGATGCCAGTTTTGATACCATTGGAGCAGTGCTTTCACAAAGAGATAAAGATGGAAAAGAGAGAGTAATTGCGTATGGATCACACTCGATGACGAGCCATGATAAAGGATATTGCATTACAAGGAAGGAACTATTGACGGTATACTATTTTTGTATTCATTTTAAGCACTATCTCTACGTAAGAAGATTCACGCTAAGGACAGACCACAAGGCGATCACGTTTATGATGACAACCAAGAAGCCAATTACTTCACAATTCCAAACCTGGATCAATTATTTCAGCAGTTTGGATATAATCGTTGAATATAGAAAGGGTGTTAATCACCAAAATGCAGACATGGTGTCCAGAACTAAATGTGAAACGTGTGTTCAATGTCAAATGGCTCACAAAGAAGCTAAGAAAGGAAAGATAAAAACTAGATTACTAGACTCGATCAGAGAAGAAGGTAGAAGCACCAATCAAGTAATAAATTTTGAAGAAGAATTACGAAAGAAAACGATGATACCTGAAAACGAGATACAAGAAACCATAAAGGAAATACATAGACTATTGTGTCATGCTGGAGTCGAGGAGAAACTGATTATATGAAAGATAGATATATTGGGAAAAACCTGTGGAGTCAGATTCAGGAAACTATTCGAAGTTGTGAGACTTGTCAAAAAACCAAAGCTATAACAATTACAACGAAGGAACCAGTAAAAAAACTAGAATCAACCAAAATGTTCGAAATTATATTCGTGGACGTAAGAAGTATATATTGGGTATAATAGACCAGTATAGTAAGTATCAAGTCTTGACAGCTATAACAAGACAAGACGAGGAAACAATAAAAAAACGATTTTAGAAAAATGGATTTTAAGATTTGGGTGCCCAAAGGAGATAAGAGTTGATTGTGGGAAGGCGTTTGAATCAGGAATGTTGAGAGAATTCACAAAGAAACTTGATATTAAGTTATGTTTTTCGAGTCCATACCATCACCAAACAAATGGACAGATAGAAAGGCAATTCAGGACAATACCAGAGCTGATAAATGCTACTTTACGAGACAGAAGGAAGACGGATTGGGCAGAGATACTACCAGAAGTCGAATTTACATTAAATGCAACCAAACAAAAAACGACAGGAAAAAGCCCGATAGAGATAGTTTTTGGAAAAAAGATTAGCAGGGAGAAATGGTACGGGTCAAAAGAAAAACAGGTAAAGGAAGAACAAGAAGAACAAACAAGGAGGAAATTTGATGTAGGATAAGATGTGTTAGTAAAATTAGAAACACGCAACAAAAGCCAGGACAGGTATGAGGGACCATATAAAGTGATCGAGAAAGTGCATGACAGACGATATATCTTAAGAAAAGAGAATGGTAAAAAGATTGAAAGAAACGCGGAAAAACTTAAAAAATTTCTTAAGGAGCGGGATATGAGGAAGTTGAAATATTCTTAAAGATTAATTAGAAATTTTGTTAAAATTTAAAATATATTTTTATTGAAAAATATTTTAAAAAGAAGAACGAAATTTATCATTTTTAAAAAATATTTTTAAACAAATTTAAGAAGAGTCTAGTTTTTGAATATATAATTTATTAAATAAAATTTATGGAATTATTTAGTGATTTGAAAACGGATGTTCTCACGGATGAGAATTCTAATATTAAGTAAATAGGTTTACATGCCATCGCTAATTCAAGAGTTAATATAAGGATCGTAGATCCCGTTTAGATTTTTAACTGATTCGTTTTTCTCTCCATCGACACTTTTCCTCGAAATCGTAACTGCTAGTATATAATGTTACAGAGTCTGACCTCTGTTGTTTTCTCTCAGGCGTTAAACCTTCTAACAGCAATCCTGATTGTTGAGGCATGCAAGGATCGAGCAGTTCGGATTAAGCAATCTCACTTCTACCCTTACATACCGCCACTATATAAATAACCAACGCATCTCATCCACGCGGATATACAACTAGGTTGCTTGAAATAGTCTTGTTTGGTGTTTTAGGTTTTACCTCGATAAAAGGTCATTTCACCCTTAGCGATAAGACCGTCGAAAAAATGAACTACTTCAGTCGAGTTAGGTAAATCCCTCCAAAATACCAATAATACATAAATATCTTACTTCTTGTCATAAAATGTAAAAAATATAAAAAATATTATTTATATTAAATAAAAGAGAATAAATCATTTAATTTTACATAGAAAATTACCGTAATATCAAAATTGTTGGGTTATTATTTTTCAAGTCGATTTTCTCTAACTCATCGTATTCCTATTTAAACAAAAGAATCGAAACCCAACAGAAAATCACTTTGTTAAACTTCAATCAAAATTACAATTCGTCACTAGATTTGAACCTTTTTCTCTAAATAAATATCGCTCGCAAAGGTAGACAACCCAATTGGCAATCACCTTTTCTTGTACGAGAACTAAACTTTACTTTCAATTACCGGATTTCGTCCTCCGATCGCTGATTGCCATATTCGCCAAACTTCTCTCTTATTTCTTCGACCAACTGGCGACTTGTCTGTTTTTGAGCTCTCTTTTTATACATTTTCTGAAATGGCAATTATCTACAGAATTAGGATTGTTGCACACAATTATCTCTCGGGAATCTTAGGTAAACCTTTTAGGGTTTTCAAATTACTTTAATTTGTTTGTCCCAGATTGGCGGTTGGGTGAATTCCCTTCCTTATCTAATCGATAGGGTGTCACTGCGCATCGGGTTCCCTTCAGCGAGTCGGCTTCCATTAGCTCGTACTTTTAGTGGTAATCCGTAAACTATTATTCACTAAATCACGAATAAAGTTATTATTAATGCTCGAAGGCCACACTGAGCGAAGTTTATTGAGCGAGTTTAGGGACAGTGGAGAGAGTTCTGTGGTTTGCGTATCACTCTGAATCTGAGGAGAGGAACAGAGTCAACATCAGAAAGCGGTAAATATCAACTATGTAGCTCAACTATCGGCCGACAGGGAATTATTTATGAATATCTTGTCCATTCTCATCCATCCATCGTATTGAGAGAAATGTGATCTTTCGTCATGAGTACATGGGGTTGGATTCAATAGTCATGCAATATCTTGAGTTGCTGATTACACTCCTTAGCATCTACTACTTTAGATACACTACCAATAAGATCCTCAAACGCCCAACATTTTTTGCTATTAATATCAATAAATTTAGTTTTGTTTATTTGAATATATTTATGAGTTTTTATAAGTTTTGTAATTTGATTTTGGTAAAATAAAATTAAAATCTATATTTGTAAACATACCGAATGTGAGATTTGAGGAAACTTTCATATTAGGACCACAAATCCTTAAAACGTTCTCTATTGACAAGATCGAACTAGGAGAAATTACATTAGCATAGTTCTCAAATGTGTGTTCATGGCGAGGGGGATTTTCAAACAAATTTCAATCAAAACAAACTCAATTGTTTTTTAGAAACAATAAAACAAATCAAGAAATGAATTGTCGTAGTCCAGCACTACTATATATTCAAAAAATTTGTGTTACGCCTCTCCCTCCACTGGTTTGGTGCGGTCCTGACTATGGTATTCAAATTATTTTAAAATGCATCCTTTCAGTAACCAAAATGAGAATCATTTAACAACGGATTAAAAAATGATTTTCGACAAAGTAATATTCTCAACACTTTTATATCTTAACTGATTTAATATAATATGTATCATATTGTTTTAAAAAAATACAATTTAGTAATTTTCTAAATTTCATAAAATTTCAATAATTAAAAATGTATTTATTACTTATTTTTATGTAAAATATATTTACTTTTAAATATTTATTTAAATTTATCAAAATTCCTTATAGTTGAAGTATTTTTACGATATGGTATTTTTTACTCGATATACATTAAAAGTCGAAAATAAAAATATACATATGTTCGTTATAGAGAATTTATGATAATGAATAAATTTTTGTATAATTGACAACTTGATTTGTTTAAATGTTGCTATTAAAGTAGCCATTATTACGTCAGCCATTTTTTATTATTTATTGATAAATATTTATGCAAACTTCTTCTAATTCATCATTTCCTTTTGGTTCATCAACTGATTTGGCAGCTCAAAACGCAATAATGCAAGGACTTGGATTTAATCCTCAAAATATTTCTTCGAGCAATCCCGGTGCCATGAGTGGCTATATTCAAAATTCACAGCCTATTGGATATCCCGTGTTCGACCAGTCTTTACAAAATAATTTTCAAACAACTCCTAATGCTCTAAACATGAATCAAATTAATCCAATGCTTATGCAACAAGGAATGGGTCAGCAACTACAAGGCTTTAACATGTCTCAAAATCAAATGGCATCGCAGTTGCCTCTTCAAATGCAACAACAAATGTTTGGAGCCAACGGAAATCCCATTATTCCATCTTTTGGGGGTGTGTGTATGAAAATCCTTACTAAAAAACGTGTTTCATATAATATTAATTTTAGGGGATGCAAACCAAATACAACAGATGAATTCTTATGGTGGGATGAATCCTTTATTGGCTCAATCTTTACAAGGTGCTCAAATGCAAAGTATGTAAATATAGTAACCATTATTTTAATATAAATTAGATATGTATGGCGGATCTGATGCCATGAATATGGCTTTTCAGGGTATGATGTCAGCACAACGTGGGCAACTTAGTAATAGGTATTTAATATTTTATCATTGTTAAATTTTTAAAATTTTCTATTTGTTTAGTGAGAGGGACAATTACAATTCGAATAATGGTATTTTTGATATTATTTATAATTTGATTAAACGTATCAGGTGGTAATCATCATAATAGATTACAATTGGGTAATCAAAATGAAGGTTGCTAAAGCCAAAAGATAACTTGTTTATTTTTTCATATTTTTTAGACGGAGCATTGCGTTTGAATACAGTTTATGTTAGTAATTTGCCACAGAACTTAGATCACGAAATGCTTAAAAATCAATTCAGTAAATCTGGTTCTATTAAAGTAATAATGTCATATTGGGTAAATATTTATCTCAATTTAGTTGAATTCTAAATCGGGAATGCCAATGATTTGGATTTTTAAAGACAGAGGAGTTCCTAAAGGAGATGCTTTGGTTACTTATGATAGCAATTCTTCGGCGACAAATGCTGTTGCTTATTTTAAAGGTATAAATGAAAATGAATAACATAATTATGGTATTCTAGATCATGACTTTAATGGCCGTCGTATAGAAGTGCGTATTGCAACTAATGCTGAAAGACCAATATTAGCTCCACCATCAAGTGGTCAAAACAATGGAGGCATGGATAGACGAGGTGGTGGAAATCAATATAAAATTGAAAGTATATCCCGGAATAATGATTATGAAAATGATTCGTATGATTGGCAGAAACGTGAGGATGGTGGATTTAAGCAACGTGATTTCCGCAACAACAATAATAATGGTAATAATAGAAATAACGATCGTAATAATCGTGGGCCTGATTGGATTTGTGCGAAATGTAACAATAATAATTTTTCGTGGCGTGAATCTTGCAACCGTTGCCAAGTAATATTGGTGTTCAATTAATAATATTAATTTTGTCAAGGAACCTAAAGCTGAAAACGCGATTGAAGTTCACAAGCAAGACCGCGGGCGTGGTTTCAATGGGGGGAGATCTAATAACAGAACAGTTCCAAGGAATTCGAACCCGAGAAATGAAGGAGGGCCCATGAGAGGACCAAAGCGTTCTACTTCGAGACCTGAGCCATATTAAATGTAATTTATTTTTTATACTTTTATCTCACATTTTGTAAGGTTTGTACATTTTTATATTATTTTCTTTTTAGTGGTTTTTTACACTGCATTTTTATAATTTATTTATTTATTTTAATTTTTCTATTTTAAGTGTACGTTGATTGGAATCTGCTCCACGAGGCTGTTTAAACACAAAATTTGCACTTTTAACGTTTTTAAGTATAGTGGTTGAGAATTTTATCTGTCAGTGTTGTTATGTTGATGTAAATATAATTAAATTTTGGAAATTTTATTATTTGCCAGTTTTCAAATTATTGATTTTATTAATTTGTAAGGTTCGAAAAAATATTATCAATTAAATGTCTAGACTGTCAAAAATCAAGACGTGCTTATGATTAAATTTTTCCGTTTTCTGTATTTTTTGGTTAAGTTTTCACACGCTTGTATATCCCGTTTTTATATGAATTCTGGTATTGCGAGTAAATTTTTTTGTGTTCTGTATTTTCTTAGTTTTTATAATTTTCAAAAAGCGTCAAGCCTCGGTGGATGTGGTATTATCGATTTTAAACCTTTTTTAGAACAGTTTATTGCTTTCATATTGTTAGTTACTTTATTTTTCTTAATTTCATTTTTGTAGCACATTTTGTATAGAAACTGACAGTTTAATGTGATATTTTTTTGAAATCCAAACTAACATTATTAAAAATTATAGTTAATCATAATTTAATTTTTAGTTCGAATGATAATTTGCATTTTGTCTAGTTTTGTTGACGGATAAGTTGACAGTTGCGGTTTCAACAACTATCGATTAATTTTTTGTGATTTTTTAATACATATTATTGATCTTTATTTATTTGAAGGGCATTTGTGGTATCATAAGGATTTCACTGTAAAATATTGTTTTAGTTTTTATATGGTTAATTGTGCATGCAAAAAAATTCCGTTTATTTTATGTAAAATGAAAATATTTTATGATTTAAATTTTAAAGGAATTTTGAAGTTGTAATCACCTTTGATAGTAACAAATGATTTATTATTTTTAACTTTAAAAGTTACATTCCCAAAAAGATCGTAAGTTTCTATAAACTAATTTTACCTTACTCACAATTTTTAATTTTCAATGCTAGAATTTTGTTTTATTTTCTAAATTTTTAGAATTTATTACTTTTTCAATGATTTTTCTGTAAATTGTAAAAAGTTTCATTAATTTTTTATTTGAGTTATTATATATTCCAATTTTTGAATTATTTTTTGCACATACTTTCAGAGTTATAATTAATTTTCACTCTGATTTGGCTGATCAAGTAGATCATAGTCCATTTAAAATAATTACGATAAATAAATTAACTTGACAACTTTTTTTACTAATATATTTATAATTAATTTCTTATATATATATATATATATATATATATTGACAGTGATGCATAGACGCCTGAAATTTTAAATGCATATTTATTGAATTTTACATACGATTATAATTTATAAAATTGTAATTATCTTATATGCTAAAAAATTGTTTAGGAAATGTTATACTGAAATACTTTAATAAAATTATTGTGGTAAGTGGTTTTTTATTATATTTTTTCTTTTTTCGGATATACAATAATACTAATGAACTGTATTTATTATTATAAAGATGCGAAACTTA
>CAUHTR010007744.1:26367-102604 GCA_959609185.1 Schmidtea polychroa
TATTCAGTGTGATTCTGTATGTTTTAATATTAGAACAATCAATATTTGAGTTGCAATGTGTAAATTTATAGTTTTATTTTCGTTGAAGTGTTTTGTGGTTTTTAGAATCATAATACATAATCATAATGTATGTTAAATATTATTTATGTTTGTAATTTGTGTAAGATTGTATCCATATAATATGAACGCATGTATAAATATTTATTTTTAAAATGTTATTTTAACCGTTACACTAGAGTCAATAAATTGACGCGTAGTATGTCTCTTCAAAATGACTTCAGCAGCATAACGATTAAGATGTGATAAAATTTCACTTTCTTCATCAACTTATTAAATTATTTATATACTGAGCTAATAGCTACTGCTTAATGACGAATATTAGGAATTAAGTTGAAATTCATCTAGCGCATAAAACTGCAACATAAGCTGTTCGTCACCTAAAATACTGTCGACATTTGTTCAAATTTTAGTGGAAATTATGGTAGTGAGAGTGAGTTATTCAGTCAATTTGTGTGAAAAGGTTTTTAAAAATTTTGAATCCCATCACTGGTAATATTTATTATTTTGCAAAAGTATTAATTAATAGTGTCATTTAAACTCACTACCTAGTATCAATTTGTTTTTATGTTGTCTCTATGCTAACCCCTTAATGTATAGTAACAAAAGACTAAAATTTCTTAAATGTACTAATCAGACAAGTGTAGTTTGTTTAATCTTAATTTTTAGTTTATGAAGAATTATTCTGATAAATCAATATTTGTTAATGACGGTTCCAAAAAGAAATCTTTAATGCTATAATTTATTAATAAATTATATTTCCCTAATTACGGTTTATAATTTTGGTATTTGCGTTATTAAAAATAATCAAAAGTTTGAATATTTAAGGAATATTTTCAAGTTTATTAAGATATATTGATGATGGGTTAGGGTCTACTTTTTTGTACTGATTTAAAAAGTTCATTAATAGTTGAGTGCAAAATATTGCAGCCGGAAAAAATACCGGGACACGAGTTCTAAATTCTTATTATTCTAGTTTTTATTTTAATTTATATTTGCATGATATTTTTTGTATTTATAAATTTTTATTAAGATATAAATTGTTAAATTTTGCATTTCGTTGAAATGCAGAATGGCAGGGAAAATAAAAAATGGGTGCAGAAATAATTCAGCCCTGAAAATAATGAATAATCTGAACTAAATAATTTTCAAGGCTAAATTATTTCAGTAACCCTAACTTCATTTGAAAATGCAAAGAGCGTTTCGTATTTTCTGTAAAATGTATTTACATTTATTATAAAGTCAAATATGGTTTTTTACTTTTAGAATTCTCGAGCTTGATTAATAACATCAATTTCTGAATAACCTACGAAAATCAAAATTATAAGTTATCCTAAGGAAGCTAACGAGGAAGAAGAATCATCAAAAATTTGAAAGATTTAAAAATATTTATTAAAAATAAATTATTGTTTTTTTCCTTAGAATTTATGCAATAAAGATTCAAATTCAATTGATTTATGTCACAATGTTAAAGTGGTTCTAGGATTTTGTGCAAATTGAATTTTGGCTACATATTATTTTAATCTTTAATAACAAACAATAATGCGTTATAAAATCTCATTCAAATTGAGGATATTTATCATTCAGGAACTTTAAAATATTGAAATCTGCTAAGAGGCTAGGATTATTTACATTATTTACATTAGTAAATGAATGCAATTAAGAACGCTATTCGCTTATTTCAGTGTATGCCAAACTTTTCGTTTGTGACACTAAGAAAAGGGTTTTTTTGTGGCACACTAAATAAAAATGTCGGAAAAGTTGAATATAACTTACTAATATAAGCAAAAATATACAAATTCTTTAGTGCAGTAATAACAAAATCATTATATTATTTTATTGAGATATAATTCATATCTAGACAATTGAATCTCGCACACGAGCAATTTGTATATTCACCACCAAATATAAGCACGCTCACACGTGCTTTGCATTATACATTACAAATTCCTATTTTTATGCTTGCTGGCTAATATTTTCAATTGTAGATCAAAATTATCCTAAATATTTCACGGCACACGCTTGGAATATTCCCTCTTATTTGATCGATCGGGTCTCATTGCGCTTCGGGTTTCCTTCAGCTCTTGAGCTTTACATTACAAATTAATTAATTTTCTCTGTGAACCCCTTATTAAATTTTCAATATAATTTCTGAACTCGTCTATCAATTTGGCGTACCCCGGTTCTATATTGAATTTTATAACAAACAATAATGCGTTATAAAATCTCATTCAAATTGAGGATATTTATCATTCAGGAACTTTAAAATATTGAAATCTGCTAAGAGGCTAGGATTATTTACATTATTTACATTAGTAAATGAATGCAATTAAGAACGCTATTCGCTTATTTCAGTGTATGCCAAACTTTTCGTTTGTGACACTAAGAAAAGGGTTTTTTTGTGGCACACTAAATAAAAATGTCGGAAAAGTTGAATATAACTTATAAGCAAAAATATACAAATTCTTTAGTGCAGTAATAACAAAATCATTATATTATTTTATTGAGATATAATTCATATCTAGACAATTGAATCTCGCACACGAGCAATTTGTATATTCACCACCAAATATAAGCACGATCTCACGTGCTTTGTATTATACATTACAAATTCCTATTTTTATGCTTGCTGGCTAATATTTTCAATTGTAGATCAAAATTATCCTAAATATTTCACGGCACACGCTTGGAATATTCCCTCTTATTTGATCGATCGGGTCTCATTGCGCTTCGGGTTTCCTTCAGCTCTTGAGCTTTACATTACAAATTAATTAATTTTCTCTGTGAACCCCTTATTAAATTTTCAATATAATTTCTGAACTCGTCTATCAATTTGGCGTACCCCGGTTCTATATTGAATTTTAGTAAGTTTTCATTAATTTTGCACTTTTATTGATTTTACCAATATTTGTTATGCCTTCCTTTTATATATATATATATATATATATATATATATATATATATATATATATATATATATATATATATATATATATATATATATATATATAGTTAGACGCATATGAAGACATCCATGAGAACTTTGGCTTTCTTACGAACCTAACTGAGCTCAGAAATGACGCCATCCGAGGGGCAGCAGCCAAGTTATTCAAGTGATTTCGAAGACTGCTTTCCTTCAGAATTAGTTCAATTTTCCGAGCTCTTCAAGACCGTTATTGTCCAGCCCCAGGGCCAGGCTCAAGGACAGGAAGAAGCACAATGTGAACCTCAAAACAAATGTTGCTGTTTTTGAATGAGCTAAATTTTACACAGTCCTTCCCAAATGTTCACATCGCACTTGGCATCTATCTCTCAATGATGACATCAAACTGCAGCGGAGAAAGATCATTTTCAAAGTTGAAAAGAATAAAAAATGAAGTTAGAAGTTGCATGGGATAACAAAGGCTGAGTCTGCTCTCTCTAATGAGCATCGAAAGTGAAATTGTAAGCTCACTTAGTTTTACTGGCATAATTGATAATTTCGCCATAGAGAAAAGTTCGCAAGCGTAGGTTCTAGGTTGAAATATATAGTCTAATAATAAATATTTTAATGAAGTGTGAATTCATTTAACTTTATATAAATAGAATTTACTTCTATTTAATTTTTTTTAACTCTGCCTTACAAGTTAGCAATCATTTTATATGGATACTGGACTGGACCAGGCCCAGTTTGAATTGCAGCCAGGGGCCCCGTGCAAGCTTAATCCGCACCTGTATATACTGATATTGAATTTAACCCTGGTAGCAGTATTGCAAGGTAGCATTAGAAATGTTGAGGCAGGGATCGCCATGTAATTCCCTTAACTAAAATTAATTAACTTACAACTTTAACTTCTTAAAATGATTTAATGAGATGACTATTGTGGTTTGTATAAGTGTTGGGGTTAGTACAAAAAAATTATATATAAAAGGAAGGCATAAAAATTATTTGTAAAATCAATAAAAGTGTACACGATCGATCAAATAAAAGATGGAATAATTCGAGCGCTAATCTAGGATAAAAAATAAAAATATTTTGGAAACCTTCAAATGTTTACCTAGGATTCCCGGGAAATAATTAATTGCAATTCTATAGATAATTGCCCTCTCATAAACAGTTGTTGGGCTAAAAAAGTGAGACTCAAACAGAAAATAAAATAATATAACTATAGGTAAAGGAGTAACACAATAAACAACTGAAAAATACCTTAAAACAAAATAAGTAAATTCGTTAAAAAATAAAATAGACAACAGCAAAATAAATAATAAAAATAAATAATTGNAAATAATTGAATTAAAATAAGATTAAAAGATTTAAGAAAAACATTTAAGAATAAAGGAAAATAGAAAATAGCACCAAATTATCAATTTAAAGGAAAATATTAAAAAATTAATATATTAAAAAGGAAAAAACATAAAAAGGAACCCAAATTAACAGTACTTCATTTATTTAAAATTAATTAATTAACGCTTACTCAATTTTGATTGGTCCGCAGAATTTCCAATTTAGTATATAATAACAGTCAGAGGTGCGCCGAGCAGTTAGGCCGCCTGCGTGCAAAATAATTTCCTGCCGCTCCCCATCCTTTCTTTAAAAAAATTTCTATAATCCAACATAAAAATAACATTTTAATTAGAATAAAAAATAAACGTTAAATTTTTCTTCCGGGCATATCTAATGGTGCAAATCATACAAATAATAAATACCTAACGTACATCACAACAATATTGGTCAACAAAAATATAGAAAACATTGATTTATACTTAACAAATTCTATAATATAATCCTGCTTTCTAATATAAAAAATTGTAATGTATATCTCTAATATTTTTTACATAAAAATTTCTTATTGATTTTTACAAATTTTAAAACTTGAAATGTTGATTTGATTCAAAAATTAAAACACTAAATGACTTTGACAAGATAATGAGAGATATGAAAATTAAGCTGGAGTGCGTTCAATGACACCACACACACAATGGATGTGTTCAATGACAAAATAGTCGTAATTTTTTTAATTTACAAAATGAAATTTTTTTTGCAAATGGTTTTTATTTTAAATATGCCGCCCTTTCAAACGGCCGCCTGCGTGCAACGCACGCGTTGCACACCCGCTTGGAGCGCCCCTGATAACAGTTTGAAACAACAAAAATTTAATGTCAAATAAACCCATCAATAGGTAATCAAACAGAACTCCATTTAACAACAGATCACTCGAGTACTTGCAGAACTAATCAATCCAGTATTGCCTGAATCTATTTTGGAGAATCATTAGCACGAAGGAAATAGTTATATCACAGTAAATTTTTATTCATTGTCATTTTCATGCTAGTTTATAGTAAAGGTGTAATGTTAGGATAAAATTAAATGATTTAAATTAACGTTCGTCTTTTCTTTTTCGTATTTACAGTTGAGTAATATGTATGAAAATATTATGAAATAATTTCTGAATAAATAATTAGCTAAAAATGAACAACAAAGATTTAGTAATTAGATATTTTTATAACATTTGATGAAGATGGTGACACTGGCATCAAAAAGGCCACAGTTTGAGGGGCATTTATTGTTCCTCTTACCAGTAGGTTGGCTGGCGTTTCAACGTCACACGGAATTGATCGGGCCATCTTACGGAGGTTTCTCCACTGGTCTGTCGCCGCAGGAGAGTGCAATAATTCTGAAAATTATACCAGTAACTTCGCAAATGTGAGATGTCTACAAAATTCAATGAGATGCAGTGTCACGCAATGATTAGGGTGTCCAGATACTTCTACTATTCATCAAGATTCGTTTGTCGTCGGCTTCCTCGTTTCGCGTGCTTCGCCACATGATAGCAATTACGAGACATATTACGGACACATGACTGGAGTCATAAAAGCTTACCCAATTCTGTTGAAGGAACATTCTCGTAATAATAGATATCATGTCGTTTTCCACACGTCGAGAGAGACAAATGCGAATAATTAAGAAATTTCCGAAATTTCCAGTTAAATCCATATTTAGAAATTTCCAAACGTCAATCGTCTTATGCAGCGATGATATTTTGATAACACGTTAGTCGCGCTTTCTGAGAGACGGATCGAAAAATAACAATTCTTAGACAATTTCGTGAGGTTCACTCAGCATGTTCCACAATACTGATTGATAAGGGACAGAATTTTCCACTTGTCTGGACGAACTCCGGTTAATCGCCGGAGCTATGCAAGCCACTGCAGGCACCGACGGAAAATTCAACTCCGTCTCATCTCCCATTCCGAGTTATACCGCCGTTCAGCACTTCCTGGGAAGAAAATGCGAGTGATTTCATCGACCTGGACGAGCTTTTCGCCGGAACCTCTCCATCTTCAAGAATGACACCAGTAGCCTAGATTAGGTCTGACAATCGTGAAGATCGTGTGAAAATTCGATTTTTTTTCTCAATGTCTGATAAACGCTGGTGAGACCACGGCACGCACAGTAAATGAGCAATCCACTTATCTCACCACTGATCATAGGCAAAGGAATAAATTGCGAGAGAAGATAACAGCGACAAGCCGATAGCAGAACTCTGTCATGTGTTAAGATAGGCACTGTAATAACATATTAATGAGTAAACCAACATATACATAAGAGTGTAAAATCTGGTTATCATCTTTCACTCGAGCGTAGCCGAAATCTCAATGGTAGAGTTACATTTGGCGAAAATGATAACAAAATTACAACTTAATGTTCCAACCAATCTCATCGATAAGAATTACTTAGGTAGCATAATTAACATGTAATCACCATATATCATTGAATAATCACAAAAACACATTGTAGTTGCCACATCAGATAAACATCACGAACGGTTAAAAGCAAAAATCACAAGAATAAATGATTTCCAGATTAATTGAGGTTCGCTGAATTATTAATTTGTGGCTTACAGTGACAAACTTGATGTCAATTTAGATAATGATAATTTTTTTTATTCACCGACTCAATGTCGATATATTCAATTCTTGAATAATCTCATAGCCACCCAACTCATGGTTAATTTATTTACGTATTAAGATTTTCTTATTATTCTTCTAACTTTAATATCGACATATTTTTTATAGTTCTTACAGTTTACTCGACCTAATATTGAATTACTTAAGCCTTAAAATTTAAGCCTAAAAATTGTCAAATAGACCTTATAGTTGTCCACCTCAATTTAGAATTAATAAAGTTTTATGAAAATTCATCAAATTAACATCAAGGTGTATAATTACCATTTCCATCTAACTGGTTCAAACTAATGTTGACAACGATCCGAGCTCCCTCCTGATTTACGTATGATGAACATGATCTTCCTTTTCTTTTCCTTTTCTTTTAGCGATCATGGTGAGTGACAAAATATTCCAAAGTTCTGTCATACATCCATTCTTATTGCATAGATTGCCATCATTACTTTTCTATTCCAGGAATGCCAAAGAATCCATCAACTACGACGCCTCTCCGGCCATGTTTCTCATGCGCCGACAAAAATGCCATCATAAAAACTCTGCAGACCAAAATTGGTCAACTGAAGAAGAAAACCGATCATCTAGAAAGGGACGTGGTTCGCGCCCACGCAAATGAAAGAAATGCGCATGAAGCTATCGCGGGTCGAGCATTGCCGCGACAGTCTAATCAAAGAGAGTCGTATTCAGGGGCTACTCATCAAAGAACAATCTGAGGCCTTGCACAAAGTATATATGCAAGCAACCCTCACCAAAGAAATCGTGACCGTGCCTATCACGGAAGAGGACAATGTCTTCCCTTTGCTATCACCAGCCAACCGTAATCAGTCAGCCGTCACGAAAATCCTGCATTAGTTGCATGGATGCGCTTCTATCGCCATCCACTTCCGAGATCTGCGTCACGGGGATCAGTCAAGTGACCGCGAAACCGGTTCCATCTCTAGTGAAAGTCAGCACCTTCAGTGCCACTGATCAAGACGAAACGCCGGCAACCAACTCGGTTGAAAAGAAATAAAAAGCGGAAGATCCTGCAAGCCAAGCGGGAAGCGAAATTAATCGCCGAAGCTATGCAAGCCACTGCAGGCACCGACGGAAAATTCAACTCCGTCTCATCTCCCATTCCGAGTTATACCGCCGTTCAGCACTTCCTGGGAAGAAAATGCGAGTGATTTCATCGACCTGGACGAGCTTTTCGCCGGAACCTCTCCATCTTCAAGAATGCCTTTCGGACTTTGTTCAGCTCCTGCTAAATTTAAAAAACTCATGAACATGGTTCTAAGGAAGGAAAATTGGATTAACTACGTCGTATATCTGGACAAGGTGTTGATTTTTGGAAGAACAATAGAAGAACATAATGAAAGACTTGATAAAGTGCTAGGGCGAATCAGAGAATCTGGACTTAAATTATCGCCCGATCAATGTCTATTTTTAAAGACAGAGGTTAGCTATCTAGGTCATATCATAAAAAAGGAAGTGTTAAAACAGATCCAGAGAAAATAAAAAGTATCAGTTCAAGGGAAATTCCAACATGTAAAAAAGAGTTGCATTCGTTCTTGGAATTTTGCAATTACTATAAGAACTTAAACGGACAAGTTAAAGCACCTTTACAAAACATTGTGGTTGAAAAACCTTTCCAGATTATTGGAATCGACATAACATGACTCTTTAAAGCAACAACGGGGGGTTACAGATATATGCTTGGAATTGTCGATTATTTCTCGAAGTATATAAGTTTAATACTAATGGCTACTACAAAAGCACCTAAGGTTGGTTAACAACTATGGAGAAACTGGATATCAAAATTCGGTGTCCCAGAGAGAATACACTCGGATTGTGGAAGTAACTTTCAATCACAATTTTTCCTTGAATACTGTAAAATCTTGGGTATTCAAAAAACCTTCACTTCACCATATTATATTCAAAGTGATGGTCTGGTGGAAAGATTGTTTGGAACGGCTAAAAGTATGATAGGCGCGGTGTTGGAAGAAAGGAAGACGATGGATTGGAGCATGATTCTACCAACCATAGAATTTGGGCTAAGAACCACTAAACAGAAAACCACAAAGCATTCCCAATAGGAGATTGTATTCGGAAAGAAAGCAAAACTTCCAATCGGACCGACACGAGTACTAGGAGAGAAAGTTACAAATTATGATGAGTATCTAGAACAACTACAGACAATTCAAGAGAAAGAAGTATTACGGAAGAAAGTATGAAGAAAACTGCAGATAAATATAATTTATATCGATGGAATAAGGAAGCACGGATCGGAGACCTAGTGATGGTTAGAAACGAAGGCAGAAAAGGTTTTGAACGGAAATTCGCTGGCCCATTTATTATTCAGAATTTATATTGTATAGTGATAAATTAAGGAAGACTATAAGAAGAAACTTCAATCAAATTAAAGTAACCAAAGACATAGGTAAGAAATTAAAGATAGAGAGTATTGTCAAGAAAATCGAGCGTAAAAACAAAAGAGAGAAAGATATATCCAAAGAGAGAGGCGAGAAATTCAAACCCACGATACCGTTTCGATTGTGGTCGAGGGGGATGTTGTATGGATTAAATTAATATTTAATCCATATATTATAATTTAAGTTTTAATTGTAAAGAATTTAAAATTAACATAATTTTAAATTGTTTCAATAATACTTATTTATTGAAATATATATTTTGAACTATTTCTTATTTTATAATTTTATAGATATATAACAGTTTGACTCTACTTAGTGTTGCACGCTTGCTGTGTGTCGACGCCTCTCAGTCACCATTCAATCACTTTGGCTTAATATTGGTTCTAGGTCAGCACTCGTCATTCTTAAGAAATACATCGATACATAATACTCTTACACAGAGAGTATCCATCACCCTTTCTTCTTCTTTATATATAAAACCAAATACACACATTCTTGCACTAACTCCACTTGGTTTGACTATGGATTTATCAACAAATATATTATATATATACTAACTTGTACGATTTTTTATTAATTCAATTTTAGTTTTAAAATCTCTATTATCATCATTAATGTGATATTTAAACAAAATCACATTCTCGTAAGCACATATCTCTTCTCATTAACAATGCAAGATTGATATCGCCACATACTTTTGTAATAATGTATGTGCATGTGCGCATCTGAATAATCTAGCATTGCAAAATCCTTGCTTAAACACCTCCACAATCGTAATTTTGCCTAACAAATTTCTGCTCCTAAAATCACACATTAGACGCATCTTTACTAAACTATGCCATATATAGATAATGATCCAATCAGTTTGTCAATCGTTTCTTCACCAAAATTAACAGAATAACTATTAATTATTCAAGAATATTTACTCATGATTTCTTGATCTTTGCTAGAGTTTCTATTTTTGAATCTTATTTTTATCTAACATTCGCATATCACCATACTAGGCTTGCCAACTCTCCCGTTTTTGCCGGGAGTCTCCCGGAATCGGCTTTCGTCTCCCATCTCCTGGTTAACTATGACTCAGGAGATGTAAATCTCCCGTCTTTCCGTTTTTACAATATTTTACGATTTTTCAAGAAAAAAGTGCAGTTTTTGAAGTTTTAACTTTTATTTGATTTCTCATAAATAATGATAGTCAAGATTTATTTTCGCTCACAGTCACCAAAAGTTTAAGTTGTTTGTTCGCGCCGAGCGATTTTATGTTTTTCTTCTTACCCACGTTATTGTTCTGTCACAGTCAAGTTTTTTCACTTTAAAAATGTAATATGTAAAAATAATTGTTTTGCTTAAATTTTTATGGTTATAGTCATCAAATAGTTAAAACCAAAAACATTTTGTAAACCAAAAAAGTGAAAAAACACCTGTTATATTATTTCTTAAGCGTTATACTGTTCGCAATTTTATAATCTCCGGTGTCCGAGTTTGTGGGAGTTGGCAACCCTACACCATACGCATAAAAATTCCAAATATACTCTACAAGCTCTATGTGAAATCTAGTTTGTTTTTTATGAGATAATTCCGTGGATTATTAGATAAATTATTTCATAATTTAAAAAAAGAATTAATTAATTATTTATTTATACGTAATAAAATGTTTAATTTCATAAATTTATACAATAATCACATAGTATTTTTATACAGAATTTTGAATAACTTAATCTTTAATTTTATTACTTTTATCTTCATTTAAGAATCCCAAATTCTAAACCGTTTTAAAAAGTTCTGAATAATGCTTTGTTTAAAAATATCTATTTTATTTGAAGATTTATTAATTTATTTTAAACTGGCAGATGTTTGTAATCTTATAATTAATATAAAAATCAAATAAACATTATATACATTTTATTCAAAAGGTATTTTGAATTTTTTCTGTATATATATTATCATTCTAAATTGTTTTCATAATTATTTAATACGGTAAATAATATCAAAAATCTATAATCTGACATAACTATATAGATAATGTCTTCATGCAGTTCAGATTTTGAGGACTGCGAAGAAGAACTTGTTAATGTTGCTTACACAAAGAAAAAGTGGAAAAGAAATAGAGGTATGTGGAATTTATGTTTTATTATTTAATATATGCATTTTTTAAAAGTTAACAGTGGTAAAAAGGAATATTACAAATCTACTGATAAAGCCAAATTATCTTTAAAAAATACAAATCGTATAATTCGAACGAAAAAATTGAATACTAAAGTGCGTGAATTTGAACGTAGTAATAAATCAAATCAAATCGAACAAATCGAATCAAGGAATAATAATAATATTATTAATAATAATCATAATATTGATAGCAATGAACCGGTAATAAACAATGATTTATCAATGCTAAATATAAATGCTGATTTCTTAAATTTAAATCTAAATGATAATTTCAATGAGAATGCCTCAGTTGCTAGTAATTTAACAAGTGAAATTAACAAAATTTCAAAAGGTAATTCACAATTTTGGTCAACACTAAATTGAATTTAATTTTTTATTCTCTAATATTTTAATTCATTGCTGAATATTTTGATTAATGTGAGGGGTGATTTTTATAAGTCTAGTAAATTAATTATTTATATTTTAATTTATATTTTAATTTTGAAATCGATATAATTCAATGGGTTCAATTTTTTGTTGAGTTTTTTTCACTCGAACGATCAAATTAATTCACTTTGCAGAACATGTTTGCCAGTTTATGCTTATTACACTCATAGGATTACTTCATGGTGGTGACCAATGAAAATATAATAATGATGTAAGCATAATGTTGAACTACAGTTTTCAGAATCCGAATTGAAATCACCACATAAAATACTACAATCATATGGAATATTTTACGCACAAAGGCTTGGCATCTTTCATCATATTAATTTTAATCCTGATTGGTAAATTAAAAAAAATTTCAATAGTTAAAATTTTCAAATAAAAAATCTTAAATTTAGGAAATTAAAATTTATAAAAACATTGGAAAAAAATTTTATAAAAGAAAAATTTTAAATCTAATAAAAATTAAATTCGTAAAAAATCAGAAAAAAATTTAGAAAATAAAAATAAAAATTTTGAAAAAGAAATCAAATAAAAAAGAAATTCTTAAAAAATCAGAAAAACTTAGAAAATAGAAAATAATAAAAAATATTTAGAAATAGAAATTCGTAAAAAAATCAGAAAAAAATTAGAAAATAAAAAATTAGATAATAACAACAAGAAAAGATTTTAGAAAAAAATCTTATAAAAAATAAATTCGTAAAAAATCAGAAAAAGATTTAGAAAATAAAAATAAAAATTTTGAAAAATAAATCAAATAAAAAAGAAATTCTTAAAAAAATCAGAAAAACTTAGAAAATAGAAAATAAGAAAAAATATTTAGAAATAAAAATTCGTAAAAAAATCAGAAAAAAATTAGAAAATAAAAAATTAGATAATAACAACAAGAAAAGATTTTAGAAAAAAATCTTATAAAACAGAAATTCCTAAAGAAATCAGATAAAATAGAAAATAAAAAATAAAAGAAATTTGAAAAATAAAAATTTAGAAAAAGAAATTTAATAAAAAAGATTCGTAAAAAATCAGAAAAAAATTAGAAAATAACAAATAAAGAAAGAAGTTTAAAAAAAGAAATTCATAATAAAATTAGAAAATATAAGAAAAGAAATTTGGATAGCACTCAGAAACTAAGTTTTATAATCATTGTACCAATTTTCGATGCTATAATTATTTTTCAGGCAGAATTTTCATAGAAATTAGAGTATAAAAACAAGAGGTACTACAAGCTACATTTCATTTAACGCATCCTCACAATAATTTAACAAAATCTTTTCTGAACTTTAAATAAATCACAATTATATAGTGGGAAAGATATTTGAAAACCTTTATTGTTCTATTTCTAAATTTTTGTTTTTATAAACTTGTGAATTTTATCACAAAAATCATTATCTTGCCATACATTCGGAATTTACCGAATATTGGACACAAGAAATCCATCATTGAGTTATTCACAAAGTAAAGATGAGGTAGATATCTTTCTAATTTTGTTTACCGATGATTCCCGAGTTAGTATTTTTGCATTTCCCTTGGTGAAACATATCAGTTCAGATAACAGGTTAGTTACATCTGAAGATTTGTGACCACAACCATCGTCATCTTTAAGGCTTTCATCTTCATACCTTAAATTCATGAATCCAAGTTGACATACCATTATACTCTTTCACCTTGTCCATAAAACAGCCAGAAAAATCAAAACTAATTCACTAATTAATATTGAGTTTATTTTTAAAATAAATCACTTTAAACTCTTTACATTTTAATGATTATTTGTTATTTATTTTCATCTATGTAATTTATATTTATTTGATTACAATATAGAAAAAAAACGAAAAAATAATTTACAAATTTGTATATTCATATGAAAAGATTTATAAAAAAAATGACGTTTAAAATTAAAGAAATAAAACACTTTCATCCTAACATATAAGATTTATTGGATTCGGAGACATATACCGAAGAAATAATCATTTGACCACCACACTTATCCGATATAAATCCTCACGATTTTCTTTCGAGGGTGACTTTATCTGACTTTAGAAAAGAAAGGATATTGGAGCATTTACTGATGTTGTTTTGTCAAGCGTAATCTATTTCATTTCTTCCTTGGTTTAGATAAATCAATTATTAATTTATACCGTAGACATTTTATGAAATATTTAAAAAAAATTTATACCTAAAACCTTCGTAAGAGTGTACTCAACAACTTAAAGTTTCTTGGCGATAGGATGAACAGTGTAGTAATGCATACAGGACAGATAGACGGTAACCGGACAATTCGGTGCAGAAATTTGTAATACATATGAAAACAATAAAATAAATCATTTATTGTGTTATTAATATTATATGTATATAAGCAAGCAAACCTATACTATTATATTAAATGTTATGCTTTAAGTTTAGATTTAATAATTATAATTTATACCATAACTAAATAAGAATAAGTCAGTCTTAATGGGTAATTATTTGTTATATTTATAAATTTTGTCATTTTTTATCGATTTGAAAGCAATTCAATTACATAAGAAAAATCTAAGAAAACTAAATTTAAAAAATTCAAATTTATTATATTTTAATATTCAATTAATTTATAAAAAATCAATAGAACCTTATATTTTTCCAATTTTTATGTTGTCTTTGAAATTAATTATCCGCGCTGAATTGTCTTGCGACGAATTGTCCTAGAACCCAGACAGACACACAAACATTCGTTTTTATATGTGTTGTTTTTGTCACGCGCAATTTATTTCATTTCTTCCTCGGTTTTGATAAATCAATTATATTAATTTACACCGTAGACATTTTATGAAATAAATCCTAATAACGTCTATCGAATCTAGATGACGAAACAGATTCTGATGATTCCGATAAAAATGAGCGGGTTAAATACATTAAATTACTCAGTAAACTCATCGATTTAAATATGCCATCAAAAATTGAGTCGAATCGCAGCAACGAGGCCTACACGAGGCGGCAATGCTTCCTTGAAAAACGGCGATATAATTCCGATAAAATTGAGAGTTGTTATCCGTTATTTTGCAGTGAGACGTTCTGGTTGGAGCTCCAACATCGAGTAAAAAGCCGAAAGGATGATCGAATTAAAAAGATGAAAGATAAAACTGTGTCAATTTTAAAGGAGTTAATGCAGTTTAAGGTCGAAGATGTTGATGTTGATGGATGTGAATTGCCAAAAGAAAAAATGTTAGTTTATTATTTATTAGTACAAATAACTTTTTACAAATAATAAAATAAATCAATAATCAAAATGATGTCATAGTTTTTAAAAATAAAAATATTTGTCATAAATTATGTAAAAATATAAAAAATCTTTTTTTCAAACTTACATTCCGAAAACGTACCCGAACAAATCACTCACTAAGCCTGTTTCTGACTAATTTGCATTTACACCATCATTACTACAAAAATCAGTATAAAATATATAATAACATCATTAATAGAAATTTAAAATTAAAGCAATAAGGAATAGATAATAAAAGATTATTATTATTATTATTATTATTATTATTATTATTATTATTATTATTATTATTATTATTATTATTATTATTATTATTATTATTATTATTATTATTATTATTATTATTATTATTATTATTATTATTATTATTATTATTATTATTATTATTATTATTATTATTATTATTATTATTATTATTATTATTATTATTATTATTATTATTATTATTATTATTATTATTATTATTATTATTATTATTATTATTATTATTAAATAAATAAATTAAAATAAATAAAATTATTATTAGATAAATAAATGCAAACATTTGAAAATATATAAAATCGATAAAAATGAAATATTATTAAATCGATAAAAATTTCTTTAATAAGAAAACTAAACTAATACATTTTTAATGAAAATAAAACGTAATATTTTTTATTTCGAAGCTCTAAATTATGGCTATATTTCTCAATATTTATAATCATTCACAATTTCTCTATTATCTCGTTACTTGTTGTTTATGACATCACAACACCAGCTATATATTGCCCAATTTCTATTTCATTTTAACTTTGTTGAGATTTTAAAAATGATAAAATGGTCACATGGAACGGCGATGGACAGAAAATGATTTGTGGAAAATTTCTTTATAAATAAATTTCAGCATTCCGTTTTTAATTTTCATCATTGACAAAGAAAACATTCAATATCTTATCCTGATTCAGCTATGCAATATCGAAACCATATCTGACAAAAATCAAAAATGCCCACAAACAATTATCGGACCTGATGGGAAGATATTATTATTATCTCTCGTTCTGGTCAACAACAGCCATGATGAAAAACTCCATCATTGATGAAAATCCAAATTACATAGAATATTACCAAACAATCACCGAGAATATCGATACAATGCAAGCATGGCAGAACTGTTGCCAATGGCTGAATTGGAAGACTCGACAAATTTGTCAATTAGTGGGCATTTCCGGAAATGCATTAAACAACTTTGTTATTATCGGACATTACCAAAATAACTGCAGCAATATCACTGCCGAGCACAACAATGCTACTGAATTCAATTTTGAGGAGAAATTCAGTAATAACACTGAGTGCGACACCAATTGTGAATCCAGGTTATTTATTCTTCTTCTTATCATTAATATTAATTGTTATCAATTATTATTATTAAACAAGTAAATGATAATATAAGTCTTTGGTTGCAAAGTATATATTGAATAAAATTGAAAAATTTTCGATTGTTAAAAAAAATTCCTTTTAAACCTTAAGATAATCGAAATTTCTTTTATTTTATTCAATATATACTTTGCAGCAAAAGGCTTACATTATCATTTACTTGTTTACCATTTAATTAATGCTAGTACCAAGAAATAGTTTATTATTATTATTATTATTATTATTATTATTATTATTATTATTATTATTATTATTATTATTATTATTATTATTATTATTATTATTATTATTATTATTATTATTATTATTATTATTATTATTATTATTATTATTATTATTATTATTATTATTATTATTATTATTATTATTATTATTATTATGATGTTTTAATGAAAATTACTTTTTTATATATAAATCAAAACACAATTCTCTTTTAGAAAGTTATTTTATATATTTGAAATGATTATATAAAACACGCGGAAACTTTTTTATAAAAATAATTCATAACTAATAATTAATTAATATAATAGTGTTACCACTATACATTGTTACATAGAAAATTATGAATTTCAATCATTATTATCGCTGTGAGAAGTTTGAATGATACAGGGTTTAAATTTTAAAATCTAACAAATGTTTATTTTAATTTTATAAAATGTTAAATTTAAATTAAGGATTGTTGGCATGGAACGTTAAATTTCAATGATTTGTAAATTTTAATAATCTGATTGATAAAATCTTGTTTATGAATTTAAATATTTTATAAATGACAAAGGCCTGTGGTTGAGAATGCTAGCTGTGACCTTAATTATAAAATTCTCAATATGTATATTTGTTTACCGTCTTTTCCTCTTACACAAACTAGACTAGATGGCAGCACATATTTTATTTCTAAATTATTTAAAATTTATTATTAATATGTCACGCTTACATAACAGATTTCCGAGTTCTTCAATTTGTATCGATATATGGCGAAGCTAAAAGTGATGCAAAATTGCAGGACCTACGTTTAAAAGTGAATAACGAGCCACTTGATAGTTACATATAAATATCTCAAATATATGATATAGTTTATGATTAGTAGGCAAATAATAAAAAAGATTAAAATTTCCATCAAATATCAAAATACACATTTTTTCCCACTTTAGATATTTTTTATGAACTTTACAACAACATTTTACATTCCTTCGACAGCGAATACACTATTATATGTGACAAGGTTAAGATTCTGAACGCAATCGAGTAGAGATGCTAGTAATAGATATATTCTTATAATCTATCTTGGAGATTTTAATTTTCCCACTCACACAATCCTTCAAAAACAATTAACAGCTTTTTTAATAGAAAACTCCAATAGAATCCTTTTTTATCCATATCTTTTATATTATTGTTTGCTTGATAGATTTATCCAATACTTTAATACGTTGACTGATCGCTCGTAGCTTTACTTTTCTTGCTCATATTCAAAAATTTGAAACCAACCTGGGGAAATTTTATATTTTCTGTGACGCTGGGATCTTACCATACATATGTGACGCGTGGTAGTTAAAATACAATCAACACTAGATTCAACTTATTATAAGGAAAAGTTATAAAATTCCAACAGTAAAAACGATCTAGGTCAGTGTTTCCCACGGTGGGGCACCGCACTTCAGAGATGGGACACGTTAGCAATGATCAAATATTCCACATATATATTTTTTAATATAATAATCTCAATAAATTCGTTGCTGATTGAATGTTAATTATGGGGATTGTGATTTAATCTCCAATGCGTCACAAATAATTCTTTTCCACTTATTATTAAAGTTTTTATATAAAATCTTAAAGATTTGAAGTCGATTTCCCTTTTGAACATTTTCCTGAAGCCATGCGCGGAAGTGACAGGAAGTCTCTCCAATGTATGTGGCATTGTACAAATTACATAAAAACTTATACACTAGTTCAGACACTAAACCTGTTGGGATTTGAGATTTATTTCTATTAAATTTCAAAATTATTAAATTAAAACTATTTCAAACAAAAAAATTAAATTAAATAAATTAAAATTATTTCTTTTAAATACAGTAAAGCCTCCTACAACGCGTTTTCGTTACAACGCGATTTATAAAAATTGTACGTTTTAAAAAAATCAGTGTATATCACAGACGATGAAGATAAATCCAAGAAATTTACTGTAAAATGTGTAGACAAAGATTTAGATATGGCGAAGCAGTTAGCAAATTATTTTTTAGAGAATGATCCACTGGAGAAAAGGGCTTAAAATTTACAAGAAATTTAGAAAATTGCTTGTCTCCATATGACGAAATTTATAAAGATTTGCTCCCAAAAAGGTAACAACCTTTAATAAATGATTGGATCTGCATAATGATTTCATGACAGAAAATTTAAAATTTTTAAAACATTCTGAATATGGAATAACTAAAACATAAGATTTTAAAGGTTCATTATCATTAAATAAACTGTAATTTTCATTGTTTTCATCAGGCACATTCAAAAAGGCGATCAATGGTTTCTTTAGTCAATCTTTCTACAAATCCCTTTGAATAGTCATTTTTATTCAAAAGAGCCTATGTATAATTTTCCTAGATTTTTCAAATGTAGAAGATAATGGCCACGATCCAAAAATCAAACCCTTAAACATATTGTTACTCAATTTTACAGTGTTATAATGCTCGCAGCTGATTAAATGCCCGAATAGATTAATTAGAATCACCAGTTTGATCCATATTACTAAATAATGTGTAATATTACACGAATCGTCTATATTTTTCTATTTAATGATTTTGTACATGAACCCAGGCAATGGATGTTTTATCGTAATTTACAATTTCAGGAATCATTCAGCCGATAGGTACAGATTACGAAGCCATTCATTAAACATGGTAGATATAAATTCTCATAAATAAACGATCAAAACCATTGAAATATTTAGGCTATGGATTATGTAAATTCCACTAATATCCTCACTAGCGATTCAAGTATTGAGAATTTGTCTGATAGTGATTATGAATCGAAATTCGAAACATATGCCGACATTAATCGACGTCGATATGGAATGGAAAAGGTCTGTTCTTCTGCCATTAACAGTGTATCTGAAGTGCTAGACAAATACAAAAATCTATTCTCCATAACAAAGGATGAAGTAATTTCAACAAATAGAATATTGTGTTCAGTTACAGTTTAATGTTCAGAATACCTTGCCCTTAATGCACAGTTATGCTGAAGCCGTTAAAGATGGAATAAACTGCCCAACTTGTATTAACACCCAAAACGGAAAACAATTAATATATACCGAAAATCTCAGTGAAGCAAGTAATTCCAGTTATCAAACGGCAAAACCGGTTTTCGATGACAACCAAGAATTTCCGACAATTCAGTCTTTGGTATGACGATTATCTTTCCACTTCAGTCATTTAGACGTTATTTAGCGCCCTTGTAATATCTCTTTATTCTCTTCTCCATCGATGTCTTCCAATCCTTCAATGTCACAAATTGTTCAAGAAGATATTCCTGATGCTTCCGATGAAACTATAATGGATTTATTACGAAAGAAATTTGAAATAGACTCGATTAATTTCCCACGAGAGCCGGATAGTTTTCGAGAATCGAAAGGTTTATTTGGATTGAAGAATCACGTTGCGGCCAGATTGTCTTTGCCACCGCTACTACCTCATTATTTATTTTTGGCGAAATTCCCCATCAAATTAATGCATTGCTGTATTAAAAAAATATTGGGATCTCCAGATATATCAAAGTAGGCTATGCGATTACTTTATATATTATTTATTATATTCTCAACTAATTACAATTAATTAATTAATTATTCATTATTAAGTGCTAACTATTGGATTATTAGTAAATATTATGTCTAAAATAATAAAAATCAAAATAAATATCAAAATTTATTGAAATAATCGTGAGGAAACGAATAAAGGTAAAATAGAACTCTTTTATTGATTACTGGAAAGCAGGACAAATACGAAAAGTGAAAAAGAAGAAATAACAAATAATAGAAAATAAATTAATTAATTAAAAAGAAAATAGAATGTTTCTACTTATTTTGTACAAAGTTGCAAAGAAAACAAAAACAAAAATGCAAAACAAATATGAAAACATTTATTTCCTAATTTTTGTTTTTTTTGGCTACAGGTTGTCAGAATTACAGTTCGAAAGTGATGACGTTGTTTAGATTGACCTACTAGAGATAAGATTAACATGAATGGGGAATAATTGAAACTCCGAATCGTTAATGGAAAACGTCACTCGTGCAAAATTATCAGTGGAAGATAGTCAAATGGGTCAGAATTGCTGTAAAAGTAAATGTTGAGTTTAGAGAGGAAAATTAGATTGGGAAAATTATAGAGAGGGTAGAGTAAAATAATATTTGATGAAGAAATATTATTGAAAGTGAGATTTTATCGAATCAAGTTATTGATTCAATTTGATGTAGTATTTGTGTATTTTAATTGTGAATTGAAAGATTAAACAGATCTGTAAAATGAAAGTAAGAGAAATAAATTGATCTAATTGGGCTGTGACATCTAAACAAGAAACAGAGATTAATTTTAGTCAACACCAGGTTTCTGTCCTAGTTGAGCTTCCCTTGGGACATCTGCGTTACCATTTGACAGATGTACCGCCCCAGTCAAACTTGATCATAATTCACACTTTACATATATTCTATTCTTCACGAAGTGTTGTAATAAGCAGCCAAACTTTTCAAACTGGTTAATTAATCTAAAATTGTTCAATTGTGTTAATACATTTTAATATATTGTTAAAAAATAAAATAAAAAAATCACACTTTGAATTAGATCAATAATGAGTGATATTTTAATTAACAGATAATATAGTATTATTATTGAATTATTTATATTGACCAGATTGAAAAGGTGCATTCGGAAAAAAAATAATAAACAAACCTCTCGAATATTTGAGTGTTATAAAGTATAAGTTTTCCAAAAAGTTGCAAATAAGGAAATTTTTTGAGAAATTGAAAGAAATCTATTAATAAAATTTATTTATAAAACAGATAAAACAACGATTTATGATTAGATAGACTTATTTAAGCATCGTCAATGGCGAAAAAACCTCAAGGAAGATAATTGGAATTTGGGGGAAAGTAAAATAAAAATGAAGGAATATTGTAAAATTTGAGTAATAGATTGATTTATGTATGTCTCAACATGAGCAAAGGTACTCTGAATATTTTCATCAAATATTTGAGGTTAAGTTGTGAACATCAGATTGCCACTAGAACTGAATATTTTTAACAAACCTTTCTAACGTTATTGAGCAATTAGTAGAATTTTTCTTTTTTCGGTTTTGCTAAATGATCCAATTTCTGAAAGCAGTAGATATCCACAGTGATAATTTATTATTTATGAAGAACTTTCATTAGCACAATGACTTTGTAATTCTAGAAAACATAATTCTAGAGCAACTAATTAACATGTGTTGTATATGTACCTTGGCAAAACAACCCCACCAAATTAGATGAGAACCGACCAAATAACTCCAAAAAAAGAGTTCAACAAAATTCTGATTAGTGAATTGGATGAGAAAGGCAAATAACAAAGCAGCAGACAATGTCAACATTGATTTTAAAAACATTTTATTCGTGTATGTTTTGTCGGTCACTGTTGTAAAGCTGACTGATGCAGTATGGGTTTATCAATATTCAATGATGGTTTTTTAGGACGCGCTCCGCCATTCACATGAAATTTAACTTCATTGAATTGAGATTTATTAACATCAGGGAAGTTCAACAGGAGTCCATTTCTGTAGTAATCACAGATTTATAACTCCTAGAAATTTGTAGGTCATGTTAGTGAAATTGAAAAAATTGCTAAAAGAATGAAAATTAATTTTAATATCAGTAAAAGTTTTTATTTTTTTGGTCATCTTTTATCTGTTTCCAAATCAAATCACTCTTTACAAGAGATAAGATTTTCTATATAATACGATGACCGTGGAATGATAAATAAGGACTTGGGAATTTATTATATTCTAGATTTACCGGTGAAAATAAATTTCTAATGGTGGGTTGTTTATAATAATCTCTTTAAATGGTTCCGTTTACAAATTTATATTCCTCTCTTACCGAAAACAAGGATTTATCATAACTATTTTAACGGTAGAGAATATTTCGAAAAGTTCACTTTGTTCATTCTTAGATCTGTGGAACAATACTAATTGCAAAATAATAAACCATACACTGGACAATTCAATAGATATTTAAAATACCGTTTTCATATCCTTTTCTCTTTATTGAAGAATAAAAAAGAAGTAAATGAAAAATTTTATTCTCTATTTGTATAACAGTCCTCAAAAATATTCCATAACCGTGAATGCACATAATATGCCTGCCAACAAATTTTCAAAAAACTTTCAGTTACAACCAATCAGTTGAAATTATCCCCTAAATGAAATCCAACTTTGTCAATATCACATTGAGAACAACAGTTCAAAATACACCGTTAAAAGGGTTTGCGAGAGATAGAAGTAAGACCAAACCGAAATCGCTGTTTCAACCTTCATCTTTATAACCTTGTTATCAATTCTGAATTCAAAGAATGGTGCAGATTCTTGGCTAAAGAATTCACTACAAATTCGATTCTAACGATCTCAAAATGATATCTAAAATCATTAATATTCTAAATCAACATTAAAATTTTTACAAAAAAGTAAAACAGGTAAAATAATCTTTTAAATGTTGTTAGTGTTGAGCACTTTCATTTGTTAATATATACTTATTTATCGGATATGAAATCGGGATTAAGATCATTTTTCCAATAGAATTTCCGAGCTGTCAGTAATAACAATCAAACAGAGAATTATCGACTTCAAAGATGCCTTGCAATTCACAACGAGAGCCAGAAAGTTTCTATTTGACTATACATTCGGTATCAATTTTCAAATAAATAAATTTTTGGCCTCTAATTCCAAAGATTTTGCTCCTAAGCAAGATGTCGATCTCTCAGATTTTTTGAGTTCAAGTATGAAAGAAATTGATGGAGATTTGTCTAGTTTACTCAGGCATTATATCGATTGTCTGAAAGAATTGCTCAAGAAATGGAGTAAATCTTCATCATCGTGTAAAGTATGTCTATATTTTCAAGAATACCTAGATTTTCCTAATTTTTAACACTTTAATCAATATTCGTAGATAAATTTGTAAACATTTTCAAATTCTGATTGGTTGACCGAAACATTTTAAGTCCATTTTAAATTAATGATCATAATAATGATAAAAATAATATAATAATATAATAATAATAATAATAATAATTATAATAATAATAATAATAATAATAATAATAATAATAATAATAATAATAATAATAATAATAATAATAATAATAATAATAATAATAATAATAATAATAATAATATAACAATAAAATGATAATTTAAGCCTTTTGCTGCCTGCAAATAATGTATTTAATGAAAAAATTTTCGACTATAAGATAGTCCAGTGGTGGCCAACCCAAATCAATCGAAGGGCCAAATTTTCGGAAAAATACTATCACGGGTCACAATAAATTCATTTAAATAAATATTACTCGTTTTTACAATTCAAGTAATTCAATTTTTTAAATTAAAAACATGCTTAATTCGAATATGAATTCTAAAAAAGACAATTATTGATTTGATGTTTAAAATTGTGTCCGGGCCACATCAAAACGCTTCGTGGGACACCGGATGGCCATGGCTGTTATAGTAGAAAATTTTTCATTAAATACATTATTTGCAGCAAAAGGCTTAAATTATCATTTTATTGTTATAAATAATAAATGCTGCTACCAAGAAATCATCAATTTAATAATAATAATAATAATAATAATAATAATAATAATAGTAATAATAATAATAATAATAATAATAATAATAATAATAATAATAATAATAATAATAATAATAATAATAATAATAATAATAATAATAATAATAATAATAATAATAATAATAATAATAATAATAATAATAATAATAATAATAATAATAATAATAATAATAATAATAATAATAATAATAATAATAATAATAATAATAATAATAATAATAATAATAATAATAATAATAATAATAATAATAATAATAATAATAATAATAATAATAATAATAATAATAATAATAATAATAATAATAATAATAATAATAATAATAATAATAATAATAATAATAATAATAATAATAATAATAATAATAATAATAATAATAATAATAATAATAATAATAATAATAATAATAATAATAATAATAATAATAATAATAATAATAATAATAATAATAATAATAATAATAATAATAATAATAATAATAATAATAATAATAATAATAATAATAATAATAATAATAATAATAATAATAATAATAATAATAATAATAATAATAATAATAATAATAATAATAATAATAATAATAATAATAATAATAATAATAATAATAATAATAATAATAATAATAATAATAATAATAATAATAATAATAATAATAATAATAATAATAATAATAATAATAATAATAATAATAATAATAATAATAATAATAATAATAATAATAATAATAATAATAATAATAATAATAATAATAATAATAATAATAATAATAATAATAATAATAATAATAATAATAATAATAATAATAATAATAATAATAATAATAATAATAATAATAATAATAATAATAATAATAATAATAATAATAATAATAATAATAATAATAATAATAATAATAATAATAATAATAATAATAATAATAATAATAATAATAATAATAATAATAATAATAATAATAATATAGGTTTTCAATTTCAAATTCAATTTTTCTAGTTTCAAATTCAAATTTATTAAATTTTTAATAGACTTATTATAAATTTATTTTGAATAAGAGATAATTTATGAAAAATAATCATAACAACAGAAACATCAGCCAATAAATTACGAGCCCTCAACTTTGTTTTAGAAAAGACCTTTTAGATTGGATTCAGCATTGGGGAGTATGGTGAAGGATAAATATGAGTATGAGCTGTTTCACGAACTTTATCGCGCATTTCTTGAGTTTTGTGAATTGATGCATTATCCAGAGTCAAGCACGCATTAGTGATGTAAACCTCCTAAAATTTGTGAAATAATTTTTTCATCATGAAATAAATTCATTCATCGTCAATAAAAATGTTTACATTTACCGATGAGTTTGTAATTACTTGTTTATTCATTGCTGCAATAAATGATACATTTTGGCCTCTCAAAGTTGGAATAATCACCGCAGTATTTACTTTTGATCGAGCTCTTTCTCCGAGGATGATAATTAATCCAAGATTCGTAAATAAACACTATTTCCCCCTTATTTCAGTACATTTTGCCAAAAATTGATTGCATATTTACGTTACTGAATTGTAGATGTAGAATTTAAACGATCACGATTTACTGTAGCATTCTTTAATGTAATCCTTAAAGTTATTAATGCGTTGTTAATGGAAGTCATAGTTAGGTTAATATTTTTAGTTTTCTAAAATCTTTTTGCTGATATTTTTAATGTGATGCACGGATTCTGTTAAATTATTCCTTCGATTTCATTTAATTTTCCGCTTTTACCAAAATGTTTTTTTAAGAATTTAACAGTCATATCTTTTATATCGACTTAAAAATGATGCTGTAGTATTTTTATTTATTCCTGCTATTTTAACTGCTTCAACGATTGTTACTCCCTCTTCGTAGTATTTTATAAAAGTATTTTTTGTCCAAACTGGTGATATTATATACTGGCCTGCGGTAACTTTTTTGCCGAAGAATTGATCCAACTTGACATATTTCTGTGGCGCTAATCTCCGAGGAGCTCTTTTCTATGAATATTTTAACTTGCTTATAGTTCTTTTGAATTAAAGAACTAGATTCACTAGGACTGGAAGATGTGTTATTCATTTGATCGTTCATTTCATTATTATTAATTTTATTATTATTCATTTTTGAATAACTGAATTGGTAATATAGGTTTTTATATCACAATGAATACTAAAATAAAATTGACATTGATAGATTTTTAAATATAATGTAATTAAATTTAATATATTTGAATTTGAAATTTAAATTGAAAAAAATTGAATTAGAAGTTAAAAAAAAAGTTATTGTCAACATACCATTTTTATTGGTTCAAGGACGTTAAGCTAAATTTTATACATCAAAGATTATCATGTTAAAAATTCGTCGACACATTTCAATTATCTCAAATGTGTATGTGCAGTTAGTAGTTGCCTTAGATCAATATTTTAAAAAGTTTTTCGAGAATCTCAAAAGAACAGTGTCATACGAAAGATTGATAAAATTGAGTGTTGCAGGGCGGAGAATTTGAAGAAACCGATAAAGAGGAAATATATTATACAGCAAAATTAATCTATAGTTTTTTCTATCTTATCTGATGATGACAGGAAAACTGTCGAATTATATCGTGAAACGGATGCCTGAGAGGATCTTTCTAATAATTAAATCAACCCCAATGTTTATTTAATTATTTATTTTGAGATGTTAAATCAAGAACATATTGTTACTTATGATGAACTCTAATCTTAATAAATTGCATTTAAATATTAAAATATATTTTATTTCCGCCAGTTTTCTTTGTGGTTTTGTACAGCTTTAAGAAACATATTAAATTTCAAAACTATAGGCACTATTTATTGAAAATCTAAGATTCTACAAGTATATCATTAACCCGGTAATTCAACTTGATTTTTTTAGAAACTTCGATTTTGAATTAGGAAATAAAAACTATTTATTTTGACAACAGGGAAGTTGATTAAAACCGCTTAGAAATAGTGCATCAATGCAATCATTGAAAGGCCCTATTAATTGTAGTTTTAAGTAACACATGTTTTACCTGAATAATTGAATTGACTTTCCCATACTGACAAAATAAATTACTGAGATTTTCTCTGTTATGTATTTACTCTGAATACCTGTATTTTAACACGAAGAAAAATATATTCATCATTATATTTTCTAGGAATGACCTTCTATTTTCATTTATATTCATAAGAATCAGTTTCCTTGCCTGAAACTTTGTTATGCTATAAATGTGTTTCACCAATAGTGCATGATTTATTAAGACGTGAAATTAATCTTGCAACATGGTATCCTACTTACTGCTAAACATTAAAACGAATATGTATTTATTAGTCACAAGAAATAATACAGTAAGTAAAAATAAATTAACAAGTCATTTGAAGTTGTTTTAACAGTTAATGGTTTTACATTCGTGTAAATAAAACAAAAATTCATTCGAATGAATTAAAAAACGAGGACCGATGTGTCTTTTGAAGCAGGGTATATTTTTCATTTTATTTAGCAAGCAAGGTGAAAAAAGTATTTTTAAGCGTGATTTTAAACTACGTGAATCTAAAAAATTGGCGACTCCCAACAAAGGATCACAATCCATTATTAATGTATAATTTTCATGGAGTACATTATTCAGAAGCTACACGTATATTATTTTGAGAACTTGTTTTCACCAATACTGAATGTATTACTTACTATAATACCTTGTCTAAATTTATTCTTAGCCACTTCACAAAGGCAGTTATGATTTTCAGCTTATTTAAATGCTGTTAGATACTTCACTATTTTGTACTGACTATTAAATAGTAAATAGTAATAAATTTTGTAACTTTGAACTGCCTAATTAAATGCTTCATATGTCTATTTTAATTCATATCATTTCAAAATGTTCTATTATTATATGTCAATTATTATGGTAACAAGTCTGATATTAAAAATATATTTCCTTTAAATCTGGACCTCTTATACACAAGGAAGCTCTTCCAATGAACTAATCGGTTTAGTCAAAGGATTATTGTATTTAGAATCTATGCCTCTTTTTCATATTATTTTTCGTTAATTTTTTATTTATTCGTTATTTATTTTATTCTCACTAATATCATGCACTTTGAAAGATGTCTTTGATAAAAATTATTTATATATACACTACATGGGGAAACTTTTTCTCTGTGGACCGCAAGGAACATCCGCAACATCTCTTCAACTCAAATTTTCTCAATAATAAAAGCTATTTTTATTGAAAAACATTTGTTTTCAGTACAACCGTATTATTAGATGCCCAAATAACAGAAAATTCCAGACCCAAGTTTAATGTTATGCTAATTTATAAAGTCACTAAACTAATTACACTTTCAATGTGATTTATTCATTTTTCTGCACAATTTAAAACAGGCTTTTAATGGCAATATTTCTCTGAAGATCTTTCTAACAAAGGGAAAGTACTAAGTTGCATTCAATCAGTTCTTGGAAATAGTTCCAATTTCAATTGAAATAATTTAGCTTCTGCAAACAATTATCCAAGACGAAATTTCGGCAAGTTATTTTTCAAATGTTTTGAACATTTGATTAAGGCTGTGCTTAAAATTCGTGTTAAATAGAAAGAAAAACATTAATATGAAAGAAATAGAGGTAGTATATAAATAAAAAGAAGTAGAAGGTGAATAATATAAAAGATTTTTAAAAATGTATACGCAAAAACACATTTGTTATACAACTTCATGTCAACACGAATGCTATGTTAAAAATTCAAATTGTGTTTTTCAATTTAAGAAAAACCTAAATTTAATAATTAGTCTCAAATATCAACATAAGTGCGTCATTTATGCGTCATCCTATGTGGAATGTGTTGGAGAAGCATAAATTATAAGCAGCTGTCACGAGCCACAGTTTATCCATATTACAACCATAGATTAGACAATTACGGATTTACCACCGCTCCCGGTAGGCTATCTCCCTGGAAGACAAATTTCAAATCCATTTTACAAAATATACAAATGTTTAAAACGATTTAAAAGTACTAAATATCCAAATATAAACATGTAATTATTTGTTTTTTTAAAAATTTGTTAGATGTTTCATCCATATTTGTATATTAAATGTCAAATTTTTATACTAATACAAATAAAACAAATATTAATTTAAAATAGAAACTTGTTCATTAACTAATATTTAATTTACTTGCAATTTTAAATGTAAATTAAATAAGTTATTCAGAAATGAGTGATGGAAGAAACGTATCAATATAGAACAAACACAAAGAGAAAATATGTAAAAGAACAATGAATATCCATCACAACCTAAAAACTTATGGGGTGACAAAATCATATTTTCCTTATTACTAAATGAGTCCCCTTGTGGTAAATTTAATTAGTGTACAAATTACGAAATATAAGAATTTATCTATAAAATCGACTATGTTATATTAATGGACACATAATATTCGATTTATTAATAATTATTTCTGCTGATTTTGGCGTGTCTTTTGTATCGCGTCTGTGTGCGCGGTATGATTAGACCGATTCTTGTGAGTGTGCGCACACAGACGCGAGAAAATTGATTTGAATTCTAGGAATTGATTGGTTTTTCTGGAAGTAAAGTGAATTTTTGTTTGAATGGATTTATTTATGTGAATATTTTGAATTTTCGGCTTTAGTTAAATATGGAAAATGAAAATGTTATTAAATCGTCTGGTGAATATTATGACAATTCTATTAGACCAAGTATCGACAGAATAATTGCTGCAAAAGATAGTGCTATATATGATGCTGGAACTTCGTTTAAATTTACAAGTCAAACCATAGATTTTTGGTCAAATGCCACTAGTGGTTTTGTTCGTCGTTTCATATCAAGGAATAATAAAGCAGAATATGGAACTACCGAAAAGAAGGAATATGATATTCTATTTAATCGAGCTCTAAAGGATAAACACAATTCAAATGTTTACTAGCAAAAGTGTTGAACAATTATCCAATGTTTTGAATTCAATATACAATCAATCAGTGACAAAAAACAAAGAATGGTTGAAACAATATTATGATGACTTCACAGATGAAATGATGACAGTTGTGTTGGATTGTTTTTCTAATGTTTATAAAGAAAACCAGCTTCTTAGTCTTAATGTTTTCTGTTAACAATAATTATAGAGTTAATTATAAATTCATTTGTGCAAATAGAAGTCTTTCATAAACTATTCCCAAGAGCTCTATGTCATTTATTGCAACGTTTTTTTATCTGCACATAGACAATACAGTCTTAACCCACCCATTCTTATCATTGAATATATCGAGTTGTTCGCATTTTTCAAGGCTAATATTTTCAAAATTTCTAAAAAATGATTTATTATGTCTCAACATAGACGGTGAAAGAATCAATGTTGAAAGAATCATTAAATCCAAAGGTTTAATATTATTAGCCGCTTATATTATTTATTTCCATGAATGGTTGGGGGCTGTAAAGTACAATATCAAAAACTTCCATCAGTACAACTTGCATCTCATTTTATCGAGATGTACCAATTTGATAATTGTAATAGTAATTTATTTCTTTATTTTCTCAGTTTGAATATGGAGAACCGAGGAAATTACTGGAAGAAGAATGGACATTTGTCAAAACCTATTGCCACAATATTAAGCAAGAAGAAGAAATTGTAGCTAGCTCATTTTGTAATTTAGCAGAGTATTTATTTGACTTGCTCCAGTCTCGAATTGAATCCGATTATAAATTCTATATCGATGTGATTATTAATTGTGATTAACAAGTTCAACGTTTGATCATAAATTTAGGTTGACAATAGTCCCAATGATAGTCCATCTCTATCAAATACCGACGAAGATATTTTGTCGGTCTCTAGTATCAATAACAGACGCATGTCGAAATGTTGTCAAACGTACAACAATAAATGCAAAATGATCCAATCTCAACTTAAGCAAGTACGTTAGTATAGTTAGTTCACATTAAAATTCCTTAAAAAATATCAATTAACTTATAAATCCTCTTAAATATTGGATAAAATAGTGATAATTCTATATCATTTTTAACAGTAGAAAACTTGGAGCTTATTTAGTCAGAATTGTGAAAACTTAAAATAATTAAACTTTCCACCAAGCGCATTACAAAATCTATGAGATGAACAACTTTTATATTGTATCGTCCAGTAACCTCTATGTTACTATTGTATGGCAGATTAGTGTATTTCATCTTTTGCATCATTATAAACAGTTTCGCACGCGTGCCACCATCATATGGACAGGGAGTCATATCACAACTTATAAATGAGCCATTTAATGAACATTTAACGAAAGGACAAAGAACTTATTCGATTGAAGACTACTTGACATCGTATTGAATTCAATAAATAGTATATATAAGAGTTTCAAATTTCTTATTTATTCTAATTTCCTTAATCTATGTATTTCTTATTGTAATAATTTATTAACAGTAAAATTCTTTATTTTTTGGTCACGTTTGATTTGTTTATGATATTTCATTTATTTTCTTTTTGACAAAAGATCAAATATTTTTTTATTATAATAACTTTATAACAACACTTGATGAAGCAAAGCCGAAAATTTGTATTGAATATAAAAAAAGAATTTATTTTAAGAATTTATTTATTTTCTACACCTTTTAAGGAAAGCAATTAATAAATTGAAATCAATAAAAAAATAGACAGACGAATCAATTAATATATTAATTAGCAAGCAAAATCTTATTTATGAAATATAAAATATAATTCATAAACACGTTATTAATTAAAAGCTGATTTAATTTCTAGCATTTCTCTTCTGACAATGCTCTACGCGTAATACATCTAAATTCGTCCATTGATTAACGATAGATTGAAGCAATTTTCCCATACTTTTGGTATTCCTTTTCTGTTTCTTTCTACAGCTCCATTGGTATTCTTAAAAATTAAGCTGGAATTGTTTCTTGTCCGATCGGTACTTAAAAAAAAAATACAATTTTCTCCCGTACACTTAGATTCATAAAGCTTCGTATCACTGTTTAATACAAAAGGGTTTCAAAATTTTATTGGAATAATTTTCTAATATTTCCTATTTTTTATATTTTATTTTATAAAAATACATTTTTTAATTTTTATATATTTTAATTTTAAATTTTAAATTTAGTTGAATGTTGATGGACGGTTTTCCTTCCAAATGGCATCGATGAGAATATTAACAGTATGGAAAATGACATTAAGAACATTGTCAAGAAACAGACTAATCTCATGAAAGAGCAACTCTCGACACAAAAATCTTTCACTCGTAATATAAACACACTTAAAAACCTTAAAGATTTAACAATCCTTCCTTCAGATAAAACAGACTTTTCACTCTTCAACGAACATCTTGTCAATTATACGCCAACAAACAAAATGATCTTATCATCCTCCTTGCAGATCGCATTTAATAATAAACTTGCTGTCATTGCTAACAAACAGACTAACCTCGAAATCAGGGATTTACTTGCAAAATGCAATACTAGTGAACCTTAACCAAGTACCATGACAATGTTGCCCAAAGATCACAAAGTTCCTTTAAAAGGTAGACCTTTTGTATCTGCTGTTGACACTCCATCCACAACTCTTTCAAAGATTCTTGCTGAAATCCTCAAAAATCTACTACATTTTATCCCCCTAAAAACAAACCAATTTGTTGCAGAAATTACAAACCTATCTCTTTCAACATCATTAGAACAATAATACTTTTGGGGATCCCTTGATGTTTCAAATCTTTATGGATCCATCCCTCTCACTGGAGATAACAACGTCTTTACATTTGCAGCTTCTTTCTTCGAAACCTTCAAACCAGAAACTTTTTGCAGACTTATCTGAACAAGAACATGTCAAAAGCCAAACCAGCAATTATCACGAACACTGGAAAAAAGTCCACAAACCATTACCACTCATACACGAAATAAAATGCAAAATGTTACAAGATGCGTTCAAAAATACATTGCACAGATTAGCCACAGAAACTCTTTATATAAAAAAACTTAAACCCTCCATCAAAATTCAACTAAATTAAAAAAAATCCCTGAGACGTTTATTTGAATTTGAATTAAGTTTAAATTTAGGTTTGAATTTGGATTTAAATTTAAAATTAAAATATATAAAAATTAAAAAATGTGTTTTTATAAAATAAAATATAAAAAATAGGAAATATTATTTGGTAATTAAAATATAATTAAACCAATAAATTTATTATAAAATATGAAATAAATTTATTTTTCCCCAACAATAATTGGTAAATATAATAATGATCAAATTCACTTGAAAAAAGCAGTGCCGAAAATTCGTGAGTATCAAAAAACATTGATATAGTACTGATTAATAGTCTTCAAGCTCTCTTTTTAATAAATTCAATGGAAAAAATAATCAGTGGTGAAATTGGAAAAAATTTTTTTATAATATGATTAATAATAATATTTTTTTTAAATTTATTAATAAATTTATTATTAATTACTTCTCTTAAAAAGGTGTTGAAAATAATTAAATTTAATAAAAGGTAGAAAATAAATATTTTTAGGAAAAAAGTGTAAAAAATAAATAAATTCTTAAGATGTGTATAAAATGTATTGAATTATTAAATTCATTAACCTTTTTTAGTTAAATAAGTATTGTATTCATATAGAATACAATTTCTCTCGTTTTATATCAATATAAACTCGTTCTGAAATAAGATTATCAACATTTTGACAATGTTTCTGAAGTGTCAGTATAACATAAGAAATGGAATAAAATATATTCACACACAAATTTTATTTTTGACACTTAAATTTAGAAAATGCTTTAACATCGTTAATGACTACAATAATTTTATAAATTTAATTAAATTGAATTGATATTGAAAACAAGTAATTTAAGTGGGAAGAAAGGATTGAATATTTAACATTTGTGCCAGCTGATTTCGACAGTGAGTTGTCAGAGAACAAGAGAAACAAGATCATGTACAATTTTGACAGATTTCAAGGAATTTTATGCAAAAATATTATACTAAAAGTCAATCAAGGATTTGAAATTTGGAAAGCTGTTATCTGTTCTTGCTGGAATTTTGTTAAGACCAAAAAATGCGTTCACATTTATCTATATCTGAAAGAGAAAGGAAAGTTGGCTTTAATCAATGTGAACCTGCTTAATGAAAGAAAAAAGCGTGTTAGGACGAAGAAAGTAAAGGCAGCTTGTCAAATAAATGGTTCTTAAACATTTTTATTTTTTTTGCTATTCATTTTTAATATTGTCACTCTTTTATAAAATTTAAGACAGTAATTAACGATGTTAAGCGCAAAATTTTGCATAAACCCTCGGAACGATTAATATTAATAACTTTCTAAATTCAAGTGTCGAAAATAAAATTTGTGTGTAATGAAGTAATTTTATGTAAATAAAATAAAATTTATGTGCGAAAAATACACAACCCATCAGAAATTCCTCAGAATATAAAATCTTTATAAAATAATAAGTTGGAAGCTATTAATTTATTTCTGATTTGGTGATAAAGTTGTTTTCTAGCAAATTTTAATAATGTGTTAGCACCATTCATATAATCCAGTAAATAGCAAAGTTTTATTGAACGAAAAGTTTATGGTTGGAATCGATCAGTCTTCCTATAAAATATTTCTTCGCAGTGTTTAAGATTATTACATATGTACTAATCCTTGCTTCCATTTATCCTTCAATAATTTATTTCGATTATCAAATGAGAACCCATTTTTGTCTGTTGTATTCGTGTATTAAATAGTCCAATCCGTTTTTTAGGCTGCAGATTTCTCCAAAATGTTACGAAGTGACCTAGGAAATTAGCATCCAATTGGAGTTGAATCTCAACTATTCCATGAACGATTTACTATCATTCCTCAGTCTCACAAAGCACAAAATGATTGATTTGTGTTCATCAGATGAGCAGTCGTCGATTAATCCAATTGATCTTAGTAATAAACATTTTACTGTTTGATTTGATTTTCTTTCTTTTTCGTAATTTCCAGCATTAATCATCCCTGAAGAAAGCAGCTCCTTTATAAAGGAACTTCTCGATCCACTAATTACGGGGTTCTCAATTCAACCGAAAGATGACACATTGAGAACAACATTATTGAATTCATCCTCATCTAAACCCCGTTGCATAAAGTCTCGAGAATACATTCTCATCATAAACAAAAAATCCAAAATCAGTACGTTATTTATTGTGATTTTACATTTTACATTTCTCATTTATTTTAATTTATTTTGTTCATTTAGTTTTCTTTTTTCGCTATTGATTTAAAATTAGACTTTTGTCTTTTTTAATAATTGTATATTAATATGTTCTTAAGGATAATCACAAATTTTAGGCACAGGCAATCAGCAATTAAATTGGTCTCGTTCAAGCTCTTTGTCGTTTAGAATTAGTGGATGCCTACTTTATTATGTTATCATAAATTTTCCACGATCACTTAAAAAGTTACAGGTAAAACTACCAGATCATTCCAATTTTCTCCCTATTTCGTTTTGATGAACTTTTCTCATTAAAACTTATTAATTTTTTTTCAAAATCGGAAATAGATTTTCCACGAGGTATTTTATCTAAAAATAAAAGTCATGAAACAAATTTTGATTAATTTTGAAAAGAAATTATTTTTAATTTATTTTCAAAAGCTGAGCCGAAAAATCTTATTAAATAAATCGAAATATTGATCTTTAGCTGAGGTGGGCAAGCATGAGGTCCTCGAGAGCCAAATACAGGTTTCCCCTGTATTACAAAGAGCCACGACATAGGTTAGGTCAGATCTCAATGGTAGCCACACAGCTCATCAAAGAGCCGCACTTGCCCACCCCTGATCTATAGTCTAAAACGAAGATAATGGAAATCGATAATAAATTAAATCTATAAAATGTATAGTGAACGAAAATTAAAACCTACTTCTTTCTTCATCGGACTAGTAAAGGCAAGTTATTTATCACAAAATCAATGTTTATTACTGTTTATCCTGTTGATGGAAAGATTAGTAATCGGCTTTTTATTATCCAAGAAAGATCTCAATGAACTGCAATAATCACGTTAGAGAAACAGTCATTATTAAATTGGTAAATGTTATCTCGCCTAATAACAGAAGAAATTGCCGTAAATTAAAAAAGTTATTTATTACTGACTGCATAAAATGAAAATAAGGTTGTAGCAAGACAAGACAATGTTGAATAGTTACAAAATTATTTAAAGAAGTATGAGATATGAAATTATTTTGCCAACCTACAAAAAATTTCAACTTTAACGTTCACTCCCTAATATAGATGAACAAATTCAAATTGTTTTTAAATTAACATTATAGATGCGTTTATTCATAGCAAACGGGTGTGTCTACATAATTAAAAATAGAAACATTAGATAGCGTGTTTCTGACTATACAGTAACTAATAAAATGTGTTATAGAAGTTAACAAGCTTTTTATTTGAAAACACTTCCAGAAGTCATTGATTGTAGCAAGGAACCGATTTATGTGGGTTAGGTAGTATAAAATAATTTCAAGGAATAAGTAGCATATACTCTAATTGTATATTGAAACAAATGATATAGTAAGAGTAAACGTTTTTAATATTGGATTGGCATTTGTTATCTAGAGGTAATAATAATTAATTATAACATGCGCAACGAAGCATGTCTAGAAAGATACAATATATTTTATAACAATAAACTATATTAAATGAAACAGCTTGTCTAAAAGGTGCGGTTATAATTATAAAATCTTTGAATAATAATAATAATATCGCTTTTTATTTGTCCTATTTCAAATTATCGAAACTTCCAGTTTATTGTAACCTGATTGTTTTTAATTTTCTCTAATTATAAAGTAAATCTTTTTTTCATTTGGTCTTTTCAACAATATATGAGATATGATGAATGTAAAAAGTGTTAACCATTTCCATGTTTTGTAAAAATATTTAATATTTTTACTCATCAAAAATTTCCTAACAATAAAAATTATCACTCAAGTCTCAAAATAAATTTTCACTAAAAAGTCCAAAAATAAATGATTACTAAAAAACGTAAAAAGAGTGCTTTTGTAAAAGATTTATTTTTTTATTTTAACAAAGAGTTAGCTCACTAAAAGGGTAAAGAGATTGACTCATTAAAAAGCCTAAAGCCTTATTCATCAAGTAAAACTGAAAAATAAATTATTAATAAGAAAAGGAAGAATTGTTATTGTTCAATATAAACTCTCCGGGAAATAGTCAAAATGAATAAATTGAATAATTAAAAATTGAGAAAAACCAGCAGACCATTTGCATAATTGTATATAATTTAAGGATTTAAGAAAAAAAGTAACGTGGCAATAGCAGCAAATAACACGAATCCTGTGTTTTTCTGTTTCCCTTTATATGAGTTTTCCGAGATAAATGTCAAGGCTTAAAAGTGGGAGTATGGTCATCAATGTTTATCATGAAGTAGTGGTCCATCCATCAAATGTAGGTGATGAAATAATTTGAACGATTTTTTTCTTTAAATAATACTTGAAAAACAGTGCCAAAAATTTGTATTACACAAGAAAAACTTGATCTGTATAAAAATAAAAGTAATAGAAATAAATGAAATTTTAAAAGAAAATATAAACATATCAAAGGTAAAGAAAAAAAAATGATTTTGCTGATAAATGTGTACGAGAAATTTCTTTCCAAATGGGAATAAGTGATAAATGAGTAAAAGAAATATGATATTACTTAGGAAATGAATTAACAATTTCTAACATTATAGAATGATTTCTTACTGACTAGAAAATTATTATTATTCCAGATTCCATCGGTTCAAATTCATTGGACTTTCTGTTTAAATTTATACTAAATCTGTTTTCATTTACATTCCTAGCCGATCAGATGTTAAAACGTGGTTTCTAAAATAATGTCTGTGAATATGTATCTGCTATATTAAAAATTATAATAGATCAAATACTCAACAAACGGTGAATGTAATCCATCGTATTTCATGAAGACTTCATATCAGTAACTGAATAATAATAGTATGTATGGGTTGTGAGATTTCTTCGAAGAATCATTAAAGTTACCTGGTACCTTTGCTTATCTGGACCTTACCTGACCTCTAGTAATTTTACATGTAAAATAATATTCATATCAACGAGTAAAATCACCCGCCAAATTAACCTTTAACCAAATGATTAGGACTTTAAACAGGCGTATTTGGAAAATAATAGTACTCAACTATCCATTGTTTTATTATCTAATTTATTTAATTTTTATATTTTTATAAATATTTCAAAGTACAGCCTTCTTTTCTTGTCTCCGACATCTCTAATTTTTATTGAAAATATTTTTTGAGTAATTGACTAACGAAAGTGATGATTAACGTTATTTTATATTATTTAATTATGATATGTCACTATTTATATAATATATTATGTAATATAATCGAATATATATTTTCTTTGATTTTTACGATCTTCGAGTCATTTATAGGAAAGAAAATTTGAATATTGTCTTACAGGAATTAATAGATTCATTTTCTGACAAACTTTGAACTATTTTGTCCAAAATCCAGTTTTACGTAATTTCTTAACGTCTTTAGTTTTCAAGGTAGGACCAGCTGGATTTGGAATTTTTCTTTGCTTTCCATATCGCCTGGACTGTTTTTTCTTGAACTGGTTCATGTAAATTCGAAAGGTTTTTAATATTCCCAATTCTCTGGCTAGCTTTAATAGTATATTGTCATCTTTGTTTATTGTTCGTATTTTCTCCTGTATTCCGTTGTTTTCATTATGAGATATTTCGGTTGGATTTATTCTCGATATTTTTTGATATTTGCTTTCTGATTTTGTTATAAAACTTTCTTAGAAAATGACAGATAAATAATTCAAATTCAATTCCAGTTTCATTTCATGTCAATTGGAAATTTTTGTCGATTGACAAAGGTTTAATTCTTAAGAATTTAGCAGAAAATGGATTCTCATATATTAATTACCAACAATAATTGTTCCTAATCTCCAAACTCGGAGACTTCTGCCAGTTTCTCCAAAGTATTCTATTCATTCATAATTGTTGCACGGCAAAAATGTCTTTTGTTGGTGCTAGGACAAAATGTAAGATCGAATAACCAATGAAAAAATAAATTAAATCAATTAAATAAATTCAATTCAATTTTAAAAGTTACAAAACATAATTTCAAATTTTTTTCCACTGACCTTTTGTCTGGCCACCCTTTTCCCTTGATAATTTCTTATCCTTGCTTCAAATAATTTTCTATTTTAAGACTGATAATGTTTTTATTTACGTCTACTAATGTTGCTACGTAAATATTGATCAATATCAATTGATTATTATGTTGAATATATTAGTTCAGTGATCGGGCCAATAGTCACAAGTGCAGAAATCAATATCCTGGTTTTGAAATTTCGGGTTTAATTTAAAAATATGAAAATATTTGAAATGGTTTTTTTTAGAATTTATTGAATTAAAAATTTATTGAATCAGAATATCATTGAAAATTATTTTTTATCTTTTTAAGTATTGTACTTATATTATAGATTGGCCAGGAGAAAAAATCAAATTTATCTACCAATTAGACATTGGTAATCTAAAGCAGCGAATTGAAAGTTCCAATATTGTGTTTCTCGCTCGTCGACCTGATGAATTAACGGAACAGTTGTCGCATTTGTTGGAATTCAAAATTCCCTCAAAGCATCTCAATATACAATTCAAAAATGTTATACAGAGTTGTTCCGAGGGCCAGGTTGAGGCTTGTCATTATAATTCGAAAAGAACTTTGAATGCTCTCAAAAGCAAAGCCATTGAAGTCGGTCAAGTCTTACATAATTTGTTTCTTTACGAAGAAAATGACCCTTTTTCGGTATCGGAATTGAATAAAATTCAAGAAGAAACCATTAGAAATTCTATTAAAAATTCTTATTCGATAATTTTCGAATTTTATCGAGACCTTATCAAACTTTGTACAGGTAATATCTTGTTGATTTCTATTCTTTTGACCGCAGAACATTTTTAAAAAGTAGTAAAAGTAAAAAGGCAAAGTTAAATTTTTTTTTCTAAACGAATATGCTTTTTTTCTTATTGAAAGTTGAAGTGCAGCTGCGTTTGTGTATGTTTGTGATTACCAATTTGAGGATGATTTAAAATTTTACGCTTGATCACTACTTCAATCGTATCTTAACTTACTAATATTGTAAGTCATTATATAAATTTATAAAATTTTGATAATTTTCAATTAACTTCTATTTCACAACTGGGGAATCCAAAATGCTTGGACTTCTAACTACCTGAGTATTCGAGTAATTATTATACGAAATGCCCAAGTACGCGGGTGCTAGAATACTCCCAGAAATACTTACTAAATACACTAGAGCCTTAATTAAGGTATTTGCAATCTTAATGCTTCTTATAAAAGTATATACAATCATTTTACCGTTTAGAAGTACATAATTTATACAATTAACTATTTTCGTTAAATTCTCTACTGATTTCCCATACAAACTATTTAGTAATTCTGCTGATAATGACCTCTCAACAGGAAATCCAAACATAGCTTCTTTCAGTTCAACAATATTGAAATAAACTTGTAGCAATGAATTAAAATAGCAAATAATTAATCCATCTTCAAAAATCCATCTGAATTCAAAATGTCATTATCTTCTCAATTGATATTATCGGAATTCCATTAAACAATATTCATGGTAATGAATTCCTATTCACTTTTAAACATTTCACCATCTGGATCAACTATATTAATTCCTTTATCATATTTGGGATTATGAGAAGCAGTTATCATAATTTCAACAGTTTTAGCTTTAAACAACGATATTACAGCGAGAAAGCTCATCCGAACAGTAAATCCATTTAAATATTTCGAATTCATTTTATAATTTCCTGTTCCATAAGGAATTGACTCGCTCGAATAATGAATATCATTTGAATTTATAATTTGGCTTAGGTTGTTATTCATGGAGATAAATTCATCTGTTATTTTAAATTAATATATGACTAGCAACTTCCAAGTCTATTTTTTTTAGAAAATCTACAATCAGATATTTAAACAAAAACTAAATTACAAATTGCCGCTTCAAAACTTAATTTTCAAATCTTTAATTCAAAAAACAATAGATCACACACATCTAGGCACACAGGACACACTGCGACACATTACACCTAATTCTGAAAGTTAAAAGTTTTTATAAAGTTTCTAATATGTACACGTTGGTGTGTTCATCATTGGATGACTCACCATTTATGAGAATTATTTTCATTTCTACTTCATTTATTCAATTTTATTAATGGTTTAACAAGTAAGTTTTTTTAATTTAAGTAAATTTTAAGGCTTGAATTTTGATTTTATATTATGAGATCATTGTTCAAGCTCTTAAATATTACTTGTAGTCAGCATTTATAATATAAAATATTGATAATTAAATTTCAGGTGTTTTTTAGGAATTTTATTCATTAGGAATTTTATTTATTATTTTTTATTCATTTTATTAGGAATTCATTTCACAACACTATTATTTAATAGTTGCTCCACATCAGACGTTGAAGTTTAGTATCATTATCTATGTACCTTTTGAACATTGGATCTTGTTTGAATTTGATTGCCCTAAGATTTTGACTAATTTTACTCCTATCATCCAATATATTTTCAATAATCTCCAATGTTTAATGTCATCTTTCTTCGGATTATGTGTTAACAAATGCTTTTCTACATTAGTATATGCACTCTCCGTAATACTGAACGTGATTCATATCTGTCGGCAACATCTATTTTGAGATTCAAGCAAAAGTTTATCGGTATTAAAAACATTATAACTAGACTGATTTTCAAAATGAAATATCCGAAGCGGGTAAATTGTAATAACCTGCGCCCATATACAGTGGTCTAAAAAAGGTTAATGTAATTGCGTCTGTGATAACTTACAAAAGAGGAATAGTTGGAATGGTTGTATAATCAACTCTGATAAATATAAATTGAGACACTAATAATAACAATCTTTTAGAAAGCAATATATATTTTTATTTTTAATATCGTTTCAAGTGTTTTTACAACTATTTTCGATTATACTATAAATAAATTATTGAATCCACTTTGTAAATGCTTGGATATCACCTGATATTTCTATAATAATCTGTCATATGTCATATTATTTCTGTCAGGTGATGCCTTTAAGACCGTTCTAAAAAATACAATTATCGGATTGTTGGAGAAATGGTTTGAATTTAGCAGAAAATTCGAACCGAGTGAAAAAGGCACTGTACCCAGATGGGCTAATGACGGACTGAACTTTTTGTTACAACTTTGTCAAAGTCGAGTCGTAATGACAATGACAAAAAAAGAGTGGCACGTAAGATATTTTTTTCATGAATTGATAACATTTCATTTAATCATTATTCGTTAAATTTCGCATTGGTGGTTACCGTTTTGGATATTTGTACATAATATTCGTCTCTACATCTATCCTTAAAGTTGATAAAATATTATTATTTCATATGGGGTTGTTAATTGGAACATTTTAAATTGGAATTAGATTCACAATTTTAAATGAAGAAATTTTTTTCAAATTTAAACTCCGAATAATTGTTGGAAAATAAAAAGAATTTAAAATTCAGTCATAATTTTCTATCCTTTCTGTGTTTTAATCCATATAATCTAAATCAAATTTCAGTATAATATCCTCATATTCTTTTTAACCTGAGCAGGTGTTTCGAACGATGTATCGTGACCAGAATTTCATCAACATTTGACATTGAGAAAGCCTGACTTTCTGTAATTTTATTAAGTTTTCTGAAATCAACGTATAATCTGATCTCTTCTCTTTTTTTCCAAACACATACTAATGGTGTGTTCCAGTGCGAATTATATTTCCTCATACTATCGCTTTTCTCTAAATTTCTTAGATTTATTGGTCGTCTACTGAGTTTTATCATTATCGGTTCTCCACTTGTTACTATCTTGTTTTCAATGAGATCACTACATGCAAAATCCCATTTATCAGCCATAAAACACTTTTATTAGTTTTAACAATTTCTAAAAATCTTGCATTTTCTGTGACCTTCAATTTCTCTATCGCGTTTTCCATCCTTTTGTTATCTGACATATTTCTTCAAAATTCCATATTCCCTCTTCCTTGACAAGGACTATTTTATAGTCGAAAATTTTTTCATTAAATACATCATTCGCAGCAAAAGGCTTAAATTATCACTTTATTGTTAATAAATGCTGCTACCAAGAAATCATTACTTTATACTTATTATTATTATTATTAATATTATTATTTTTACTATCTTTGTGTACATAATATGTATTACATATTTACTGTTGTCACACCAGAGGTGACTTAAGACTCTTAAGAGTTAAATTTTTCCAGTAAAATATATTATTTTTCATTAATTGATATCTGGATAAATCTATTATATTCGCATGCAGGATTTTAAAAAGAGTATTGATAATTTCGTGGAATTCATTGTCGGCAAATCGAACCGCCACCACAGTACAACTAGTGGAAAATCCACCACAAACAGCAGCAAGGTTGTCACCGGCCGGTCTTGGCTAGTGACCCCGAAACCCGATGTGATTCGCGGCTGTGAAAACAATGTAATATTTTGTTTGTGACTTTCTTATTCATTTTAAACTATATGACAGTTGATTAAATTCTGAATTGATTTGAATTTCTGTATCGGGAAAATTCAGATTTGAGATACATTATTGAGAATTAATACAGACCTCTGTGAATTATCGTACCATTTAGCGAAAGCTTATAGTCTAGGTCTCGCATTTTGTTATGAATTTTCGCGCGTTTATCGAATATTTTAATTCGTATATATATTTTTCCTAAAAGATTCTTGTCTTTGAAACCTTCATTTTTGCTGACCACGACTTTTTCATTAGAAAATGGTAAAAAGTATGAATCAGTAATTTTTCCATTGGAAACTGAAAAGGATTGTTGAGATTCACATTTTCGTATCTCTTCGAACAGGCGGTTGTAATCACAATTAATTGTATAACTTGGGAGCATTCTAACTTATTTAAAAAAGTTTTACAAGAAACATTGATTACAAGTATATTTTATTTCCCATTTAACCAAGATTATCATTAGACTTGCCATAACATTTTCTACCAGATTATCCGAGCTTATTAAAAATTATTGTTTTTTTAATTTTGCACTTTTATACACTTCAAGTTTTCCTCGTGTAAAATAAATATATTAAAATGTATTTGTATGGTAATGTTTAACTTACTGTGTTTCAATTACATTAGGTGTCTTATCAAATTAATAGCTGGCTTTCTAATATAAATTAGTGGTAAATTTACAGTGTTTTGGACAAATCATAATCTTGGTGACTAATTATTTTATTTCTGGCTAATCCTGGCAGTTATTTCATTAAATTAAATTGTGTGTATACATGCCTTTTATAGATGACTCATATTCAGTGTAGACTACACCGTAGTCCAGTTTGGAAAAAATTACACATTGTTAAAAGTTCGTAAAAATAAAGCCATGAGCCGAAACAGCTTTACTTTGCTAAACTCAAACATACATATAGATTTCAACTTATTTCCATGGTTTTTCTTGTGCTATATACTTAAAATTCTGTTTTTAGAAAGTAGACAACTTTGTTTAAGTATGCTATGTATTGCGTTATTTATTCCGAATTTACACACATTTTGCATTCACAAACACACACATATACACATACATTTCGTAGCCACGTTATGGGTAGGAGCATGGTTCTCCTATCTCCTATCAGCATTTTAATGGCCATGTTTATGACGAGCTCCTTGGTATCTCTAAATTCCGATATCAGAAAGCTGTAAAATGCTTCAAAAGACATTGGTTAAATGAAGAATCAGTTGTTGATGTTCCCCGTTCCAATATTGTGGCTGAAAGAACATTGAAGATGATGGAAGACCTTTCGAGAAAAGGCAAAAATGACAAATACCTAAACCTCAGATTTGCATATACAAATTTAGACTTATAAACATTGTAATTAATAAATGTTTGAATTTTTGAATATAATTGAATTTGTGACTTTAAGTGTGGTGCGCGACCTTTTTGAATATTTATCACTAAAAATGCTATTTTTATATAAAAGTTCATCTTATGCTGCTTCACTTTAAGAGTCATAACTCTAATATATATTGCATGCATATTTGAGACTTGAAGGAGGAGAGGAAGAAAATAAATTTATGCATATAAACATCTCATTTTGTCATTTAAAATCAATGCAAATTCCCAAAAAAATGTTAATCATTTTTTGAATTTAAAACATGAAATCTGAAACCAGTTAACGCATTTATATATAGCACAATTTGTCGACAGAAAATGTTCTATTTGCGTACAAGGCGATATATAAAAAATATGCCGAAATTTTAGTCACTCATAAGACGACGACCTACTACAAATTAAAGACAATGAAAAACAAGTAAAACTTATTAATAATTAATGTGAACTTCACATTGTAAAAATGGACATTACATGTCTTCGACCCGTTTATTGTACTCTACTATGGTATATAAGATGTTACAGCAAAAGTCATACAATTATTCAGAACCTGAACTCTGATTATAAAAAATTCATTATCGAAAACCACTTTCACTAAAGTAAGTTGATCCAAAAGCAAAAGTTTCCTTTATAATTGGAGATTTTCTGGAATCCACAAATGTCTAAAAATCAGTTTGTAATACTTTTATTTTTAATTGTAAGTCAGATTAGAAATCAAATGTTTTCATTTCTAAAAAGCTGAAAAAAATTGAGTAAAACTGTCCGATTTGAGATTGCAAATAAAAATAAAATCTTGTAAATTAAGGCTTGGCAATCATAATAATAATAATTATTAATATTATTATTAATAAATTATAACAGGTTTCGTATTTTAAGTTTTAAACGCGTTCAACGTGTATTCAGGTCATTTAAAAAGAAGCTTTAATATTTACTAATGAAATACCGTATGAATAAATATATTAATACATAATAATCAACTTGTATAAACGTCTGGCCTTGAATTTACTATGCACAACGCATACGGCTTTTGAAATTGAACTACGCGTTTAACAGCTTAAATAGTTTAGATCTTAATTTTTATATAATTTTCCTTATATTTGGACATATTTTAAATTCTCAGTGATTAACAATTCAATTGTTTTAATAGCAGCTGATTATAATTATCTGTATTTTTAGGCTTCAAACAGTAAAAAAATTGAAAACTGGGACGTAAAATGTGATAACCGAACTCTACGATCAGCATTTAGTGAACCAAGTCGAATGATCATTTCAGATCAAAGTAAGCTTATGTATAATTATTACAAATTGTATGACCGATATGTGGTAGCATGTGCCGTTTTTATGAGGGCGTTAACATCATTCTTTCATCACAATTTTCAATCGAAAATTAAAGACAAACAATAGAAGTAATAAAAAAATATTTTAAGCTGTAAAATATTTAATTAAAATTGCCATTCCGAAATTTTTTTGAATACAAAATAAGCCTTGGATACCGGAGAGATATCGATATTCTTGAATGTTTCAAGCAACAAATTTGATTGAAATTTCCAAGATTTTTAGAAAGGAAAAGAAATATAGTTAGTAATTTGAACTTATCTCTGAGAAAGAAGTCAAAAATATTGAGAAAATACTAAGGGCACCTTTATCTTTTGTTAAATAGATAATGTTTACAGTAGTCACGAAGTTGTAATAAAATTGAAATTAGCTGAAAAGTTGGAGAATTTGAATTTTAGAAAAATTTAGCTTCGATGTCCAAGGGAAGCTTTTTAGAAATAGGCTATTTTTAGGATAAACTTATTTTGAAAGCAATATATACATGATATGTAATTTAATTGAAGTCATATATTTTCATATAAAACAAAATGTCATGTTTTTAATAAAGTCACATTCAGCTTCAATAACTGCTTCAATGCGATATCGAAATCTGCTGCACGCTTGAATTTCAAGATCTTCACATTGGAAATTATTCTGACTATGACTACTTCCCAAGAACCTTTGATGTTATAAGGGAGTTCATTTATCTCTTTCTTGATAAGACTTCATACTTAGAAATTCATAGATTTGAGGTCTGGGGACCTAGAGGTCAAATGTTAGGGGTTATGTGGTCGTGAAAACTTATATCCTTAAACTTATTCATTCATATGTTACTTGTGATGGTGCAGGCTTGATAAAGCACATAAGACCTTCCATTTCGTACACAGTAATCCAGGACTTACAAATGTTTCCAGGACATCAACGTAGATAGCAGAGTTAGCTCTAAGGCCTTGTCCTTCATTGTTGAGATCTAAAAAAACCATGAAAGTTGCAGGAAATTTTGTATGAATAACTGTTGTAACTTCAAAAGGGTCTTTACATAACCTCCTGTCCCTTCGTCTGTTAACTTTCTGATCTTAGTCAAAGTTTTTTCTCGCTTGAGATAAATCAAATTACATATTCTTCTACTGTATTTTTAAGTTTGTTTAAGATCCTTTTAAATCTGATTAAGCGATTTCCTTTCATCATCATATAAGACTTAAATCTGATGTTTCCATGGACAACATTTTTGAATGTTCCTTCTGAGAGATCGAAATATTTTTTTGCGAGTGACGGATTGAATTTTTAAAATTGTCCTCAATGGTCTATTGAACTTGCCGGAGAAATTCAGGTGATTCGATAATATCAGAGCGTTTTGAATGTTTTTACGTTTTGATACGGGTGATACATTTGTTGGCGAAAGATCTGTAAATTTATGAAAATTGTGACAACTCTAAACTGCTATGCTCAGCCTTTAGAGCTACAATTACAACATACCCCCACACATAAATAAATATAAATATTATTTATTTTAAGAATTTTTTTCAAATTTTACCACTGATTTCTTTTTTATTGACATTGTATTTATTAAAAAGCTTGACTATGAATCAGATATTATATTGATGTTTTTGATATATTTACTATATACTAGGATATGTAATATAAAACTTTTTCAAAATATTTTTTACCTTTATGATTTATTATATAAATTTATGAATGGCTTACTCATATGTACATAACTTGTCTATTTATTGGAGAAATAAGAATCGTACTACGTCAGTGCCTGATTTATCTTTTGATTTTTGAACTTTATTTAGCAAATCAATGTGAAATCTTTTGTTCAAACTTTCTATTTACTAATCCAAATGATAAACCGGGTGGCCATAAGACACTTAGACACTGCATATATCGTCAATACCGTCATTATTTTTGATAGTCTGTTATTGAAAGTACTTTTTGTAGAATAGCTATTACGTCCTTCTGATGTATATGGGTATCGAGTGAATAAAATTTACAGAAGCAAATCAAATAACATTTAAACATGAATTTTAAGACAGAATTATGAATGTAGTTTTCAAACAAATCAATGGGTCGTCTGGTACTTTTATAAAAACACAATGAAAGAAATATTAAAAGGAAGAGAAATGGTGTCCAGCGAAGAATTTTAAATGCCGATTCCCACGCATTATTTGTTCCTCGCGGTGTGCATAACTTGAACTTGGTGCTGCGAAATGTATCTTGTATACAACTACCTTATTTGATCTAGTACAATGTGTTTTTCTTTCTTTTTCAGCAAATATTATGCTACTATTCGGTGAAATCTTAGAACTAAATAATCTTTTATTCTATTTTTTACCACGAAATAAAATGTAATTGACTCGGAGCTACGCATTTATATAAAGATTAAAGTCGATCGGATATGAGGAAATGGGTCACAATTAGATTTTCCCCTGACGTTTGAAAGTTCTCCTAGACGTTATTGAAACGCATTTTATTTTATTTAACACCAAGCAGCGTTAATTTACGGTAAAGTTAATATAATACGGAAAAAATAGAAACGAGGAAAATGGAAATAAAAAATTTCCTTTCCAGTTACGATTACAGTTTTGTTTAAAATTTCGGTTGTCAGTTTTCGGTTCGGTCTCAGTTCGAATCTCCTATTGTATGTTTCATTTTTCTTTCCCGTGTATAGTTGTGTTTTTGTTAGCTGGTGAAAATATATATATATATATATATATATATATATATATATATATATATATATATATATATATATATATATATATATATATATGACAACTTCCTAATAATTTCAATCCCTAAAACATTAAAATGAACGGAATCTTGGATGAAATATCTGGAAAGGTTTTCGACTGAAAATGATGCAAACTTCGATTTATCGTATGGCATCGTTTTATCTGCCATTTATTATTTTTTTGGATATTTTTGGAATTGCATGATTTAATTTGAATTTTGTTTTAATAAATTTATTCATCTTAGATGCATTCCCCAATCAACTTGATCGCCATATAGATATGAAAACACCGAGAAATTTTAATGAAAGTAATTGGTTATGTAGTTGTTATAAAATGTTCTTAGCTAACCTTTATTATTTGCTTGAATCGGTTTGCTTAACTAGTTTATTTTTATTAGCCATTATGCTTTTTGAATATCTTAAGCCAGAGTTTCTAAATGTTTATATAAACAAAATTGATACAATATTTACTTGAATAAACATTTTATAAAGCTGATTTTTACTTAACTGTGCATATTACATAACTTTCTCACAGTGAATCAAGGGGTTTTGAAACCGTTGGCTTAAGCCTTAAGGTATATACTCCAAGATATGAATGCCGTTTGCTGATAATGCTCATTGCTTTTAATTGATATTCATCTTAGTTGGAATATCATTTTTGGATTTATTTCTTATTGAAGGTTTAAGAAATACATTAATCCCAAGAATGGGAATGAGTCAACACGGAAAATTAAATATTAAATTGACCAAATAAAATTTGAAATAAACAGGTTAGGAAAGGTTAACCAGCTAACAACTTAACGACATTAAAGACTGTGAAAGTGCATTGACCACGAGTAAGGATCAGTATAATATCGCCATTACATCTCATTACTGTATGTTTATGTCAAGCTCTAATTCATCCATAAATATTTTGCAAAAATTTAATTTATGTGTTTAAACTTCACAAATTGACTAATAAGTAATAGATAATTTAAAATTTCCCTAGGAATGTTGATATCAAGAGATAAAAATTTCATTTTATAAGTGCATATGTAAGTTAGAGGTGATATTTTGATTTCCTGTATTCTTTCACATTTCAATCTCTTTTCTGTATTGTCTTTGATGTTTTCCTGCGTATATTATTACTATAATACATACAGTACATGTCTTCTAATGAGATTTGGTTTGAAAGTCTCTCAAACTAAATTTTTATTACTTTCAATTTTTTACTAAATTATGAAACTGAGTTTAATTAGGTTATCGTAAATACAATTTTTAACATGTTTCCAAAAATTCTGAAAATAACAATTTTAATCATAACTTGAAATTTGCAATATCTACAATGATAAATAATTTAATACAAATTATAATAAATATTAATCTACGAAAACAATTTAACAATTCGCAGTCTAATAATAAAGAGGTGACCTTTCCTTTCCGGAAGCATTTTTATTTTCCAATATCATCTCTATACATTTTCACTACATAGAGCTTAGTAATAGTCCAGTATTCCGGGTACTCGAAATGACAATTTTTACTGCTTTCATTTTATTATACCGAGGGAAAGCTTTTTTCTTAAAAGAATAGATGGATATCATATAATGATAAACCAAGCGAATAAGATGGATGAGGCAGCACTTTGTCGAAAAATAATTTTTCCTTGCTGAATTCGGTCCTTTTTCACGATTTCATTTCATATAATATGTCTAAAAGATTATTGTATGTGCATATTTATCAGTTTGGTTATTTTATAAAATAATCTATTAATAATATTCCCTTTTTATCTCCGAAACTCGAAGGTATACATTTTTATGCTTTGACTGTTGTTTTGTTTCTGGAGTGTGATGGTGGAATCGAAGTTTTATCAGTTAATAAAAGTCTACTGATAAAATGTTCCGGATTCTTGTATAACGGTCGGAACAATTATGAGAAGTTTACATTCAAATTCGTTTATGATTAGTTGTCAATAATCTAGGCTTGCATCTTGTAGACAGTATTTTCATACATAATTCCTTGAGAATAATATGGTACACTTTCATCTAAAATGTGCTAAATCATATCCATTTCAGAAACCTTCAATCAGCGATCCGTCAAAACAATATTACACTATTTATTTATGATTTTTGATGTAAGAACTCTTTACAGACGCCAAATATAATATTTGCCTTCCAATTACATAATTAAAGCCCCAAATGTATATTCAAAATATCTGATCACCACATGTGATCTGTTCAATTTTCTCCATTTTCAACTATGCACTAAAACTTTTTGTTTAAATAACTATTCCTCATTGACAAATCAACATATCCACTTGATATATCCAAGCTTTCCACATGGCTACTATGGCGTTCCAGAAATGAGATACTAATCTTCAACTAGTTAATAATAAGTATCATAACTTTGCACTATAAGCTTTACCCTTTCGGTCACCAAGAATTATATGACAAACCCTTTGTTATTAATAGACATTATTTATCGGTTTTCCTTTCATGAAGCATTTTGGTATCAATTTTGTGCGTCTTTATTGTGAATAATTTGCACATATTATAATGATGTAAATTTCTAAACAATGTCATATGTTATGTGCATGTTTCATGGAATCCGTTAACGGATGTGTTGCGATTTAGTTTCATTCACTCGCTCTATCACAGTGGCTGAACAAGGGCTCGAACATTCGCGGGATGTGCCGAACAGTAACAAATCGACTGACGGAAGCAGTAACGAAGATCACAAAGACAGGAAACGAGTCACTTTAAAAGAAGCGATCGTTGAATTAGAGAAACAGTTGAACGAGAAACGTCGTCAAAACAATTTAATGGGTTTCGTCCGTGATTCAAATAGTGACAATACCAGCTCCTGTTATATAAAGAAAGCTCCGTTTCAATGGATTAAAAAATGTTTAATTGGACAAGGTGAGGACTTGATGTTAAAATTACAGTACAAATCAATTTCTATCTAGGCCATGCTGGAACGGTTTTCAAGGTTTGCAATTTGGATACAATGGAAATTATGGCTATGAAGGAAATCGTCATTAATGAGCCATTTTCGCAGGATTTGATTGAATGCGATCTCCTGTGTAAACTTAATCATGCATCTTTGCTTAAATATCATGGAGTCGATATCAGCCTCAGTCATATGCGAATTTTCACTGAATATTGTGAAGGGGGATCCTTATCACAGGTATCGATTTTGGATATCCCGGAAATAAATTTGAGACAGTGGACAAAACAAATCTTAGAAGCAATCATGCATTTACATAGCCATGTAATATTATTGTTGTTGTTATTATTATTATTATTATTATTATTATTATTATTATTATTATTATTATTATTATTATTATTATTATTATTATTATTATTATTATTATTATTATTATTATTATTATTATTATTATTATTATTATTTATTATTATTATTATTATTATTATTATTATTATTATTATTATTATTATTATTATTATTATTATTATTATTATTATTATTATTATTATTATTATTATTATTATTATTATTATTATTATTATTATTATTATTATTATTATTATTATTGGTATTATTATTTTTGATTATAATTTTCCATTAAATAATAAATTTTATAATTTTATAATTCAGAAGATAGTTCACAGAGATGTCAAACCTGATAATATTTTTCTAAAAAATATTGAAGGAACAAATGAATGTCATGCTAAATTAGGAGATTTTGGAGTGGCGAAATGTCTTGTCAATCATCAAGATGGACTAAAAGATATCAAGGGCACCGTAATGTACATGGCTCCAGAAGTAGGGAGATAATAGTTTTATAATAATAATAATAATAATAATAATAATAATAATAATAATAATAATAATAATAATAATAATAATAATAATAATAATAATAATAATAATAATAAAATATAATAATAATAAATAATAATAATAATAATAATAAAATATAATAATAAATAATAATAATAATAATAATAATAATAATAATAATAATAATAATAATAATAATAATAATAATAATAATAATAATAATAATAAAATATAATAATAATAAATAATAATAATAATAATAATAATAATAATAATAATAATAATAATAATAATAATAATAATAATAATAATAATAATAATAATAAAATATAATAATAATAATAATAATAATAATAATAATAATAATAATAATAATAATAATAATAATAATAATAATAATAATAATAATAATAATAATAATAATAATAATAATAATAATAATAATAATAATAATAAAAATAAATTTTCAGGTCGCTACTGTTGATAGTGAGGAAAATAAATCAAAACGTGGATATAATCATAAAGTCGATATTTGGTCTTTGGGTTGCATGGTGCTCTACATGATCACCGGGAAGCCACCATGGGATGAATATCAGCAATTGGCCATCTATTACAATGTAATAATATTTCTCTGAATTTCTAATTCTTAATTATTTCACGTTTCTTTAGTTGGGAATGAAAAAGTTGCCCTTCATTCCCGTGGTAGACTCGACATCCAGAATGACAAAAGAGGCGCGAGATTTCATAGTTGCCTGCTTGAAAATCAATCCGGATGAACGATCAGAAGCCCTAGATTTATTGAATTACAACTTCGTGAAATTGCGCAACCACTGAGTTGATGTTGTTACTGTGGGCATCATTGCTTCTCTGTGAGCTTCCCACATTAGACAAATCATAATTCTCTTTGAGTTTATTTTATGTAAAATCTTTCCCAGTGGATTAAATGTGAATATTTTGTTTCTGTACATTTTTATATTTGTTTGTAAATAAATTTAATATTATTTCATTTGATATCATTTTTATAAACTCATTCATTATTTATTCATAATATTTTATTAATTTATTCTTAATTTTATTATTTATTATTATTATTATTTACTATTATTATTATAATTATTATTATTATTATTATTATTATTATTATTATTATTATTATTATTATTATTATTATTTATTATTATTATTATTATTATTATTTATTATTATTATTATTATTATTATTATTATTATTAAAATTAGAATTAATATTTTTTGTTAAAATTATTTTTATTAATTTTTATGGTTATTTATATTTGCTGTTAAATCTGTATAAAATGGAAAAAATCGATTAGAAGATAATCCTTTTTATTTTCTCTTAATTTAGCTGTCTTAGCGTTCAAATTCTTTCCTCTTGAACAGATTTGAACCGATTCTTTCAATGCCTTTATTGTGAAATCCGTTTCTGTGTAGAACTTTATTGGTATTTAATTGCTGCCACATTATCTTTCTATTCAGTACGTAGATTGGCTATCCTTTGTTTATCATTTTTGATGGCAATTACTTTCTGTAAATATGGAAATGGCGATTTTCGGTGCATACATATTTTCTAGTGGGCTTGTGTTTTGTAGAACTCGTATATCGAAATATCTACTTCTATTTTGATTCTTAAATCTAGCAGATTGAAGGATCCATCTTTTCCAGTATATTTGATTTTAAACTTAATATCTCGGTGAGCTACATTGAACATATTTCTTCCGCTTCTTTTAAATTCTTGGTCGTGTGAAATATGTCTAAATATATTTTGTAATAACCATTTTATTTTAAGGTTTTCAGTGTCTGTCGTTTAAATTTATCCATTAAAACGATTGCTAACTTACCTCTTAAATTTCTTTCGAAGGATTTTATAGTCTTTTTGGTCGATAGGTATGTATAGCAATACAATATCAAGACTGAATGGGTATATGAAACGATGAATGAAATCATTTTGAAATTATGCATTGTTGTGCCATCAATTTTTAAGTTTAAATTGAACTTTTGTCCGAGATATTATTATTATTGTTAGGGATAGGCCCTTGGTCTTAAAATAAATATTACTAAAAATAGAATAAGTTTAATAAAGGAATAAAACAATTACTCAAAATAGAAATATACATATTTAAAATACCATAAATAGAAATAGTCTATACTTAGTAATACTGAGTGTTGTTAATACTATAAACAGTATTTTTAATATTACTAAAAATATAAATATATAAAATTATATATAAATAGTGGTTCAAAATCAGAACCAGGGACGATAACAGTACGAGAAGAAAAACGTGATTGAATAATCAGTGGAAATTATTTTTCAGTACAACGTACTTTAGCGGAATGGAATCAAAATATCTATCAGGTCAAGCGCAAGAAGCGGTCTAATATTGATCTGACCTTTAATACCAGCATTTCAGAGGAAATTAGTGTGATCAAAAGTCAAACCAGTGATTAAAACCAACTTGTTTTTTGAAGCAATTTAGATATAAATTGTTTCGCTAATTTAGAAAAAGGAGAGAAAAAACCATACTGTAGTAGAAAAGTGCAAAATTATTTTGGAAATCTGAATCCTGATTTTGGAGAAAATACTTTGTGGCCAAAACCTTGATAACTTTAGTCAGTTTGAAAAGAAACAAAGGAGGTTCGTTTTGTTTATTTGTTGAAGGATAAATTATTATCCTTTTGTTGAATTGGTTGATTAAAGCGAATACAAAGTATTTTGACTTAATTCGTATTCCTTGAATGCACCAAAATCATCCCTCTTGCTTAAACTGGTCTTTTGTTATATTTTGGATCATTGTGCTACACAGGAGCCAACGATTTCTTGCAGGTTGCGACAAACAGGAAGGATTAATAAATCCGTCTCTTGTATTTATCTTTAGCACATTTGTAAAATAACTTTTGTAAATTATAAATAAAAGTTTTGGTAAAGAAAAAGAAGTTGGTTTTGTTTTATTTAATTTATAACCTACACGCAACCACACGAAATATTTTATATATTTATATTCATTTTATTTATTAATCGGAGTCTAGTGTTAAGATTAGTGACCCTCTTCTTTTTGATCTTAACATTATTATTATTATTACTATTATTACAATTATTACTATTATTATTAGAAATAGTATCATTATCTATAATATTAATATTTTTATTTATTATTATTAATATATATTATAAAGGCTTTTTGATTTCTTGGGAGTTTCCTTTAAATAAAATATTTCTTCTTTTAATTCCGCGATTTCATCCATTAATGCCTGGATTTTAAAATTGTCATTCGAATATGGTGTTTCATTTTCCATGCCTGACATCATCGAGTCCGCTATTGCAGCCGATTCTTCAATAGACTTTTCTTGAAAACTTGTGATTATGAGCTTAATATCCTTTGGGAGAGCTTCAATAAACTTGTGTCGCAATAACCGTTGGTCAGTTATTTGGGCTTCTGTGAACGCCGTACTAATCCTATGAAGAAGTTGTGTGGGCTTTAAATCATCTAGATTAAATTTTCCAATTGCGTACTCAATACATTTTGTCAGTGGTTTATCAAAATTCTTCATAATAATTCCTTTGATGCATTGGTAAGATTCATTAACTGTTTCTGGAATATTGGCGACGACATCTTCTGGAAGATAAGCCATAACGTGATGAAATTTCGTCGAATCATTTGATATTTGAGACAATTTGAATTGGGATTCTGTCTGAACCATAGAGCTGGATTATTTCTGTAGAATGAACATTGTCTGATTGAAATTCGCAAAATAGCATCTTTTGATTGTTGTTGAATTGCCGCGTGGTCGCCAACGTTATGATTTTACATAATGATTTAACAAAATTCAAATATTTATTTCATCACAATTCTTAATTATTTAAACAAAATAAAATTACTCCCTCTGTCCAAAATGATAGTCCAGTTGCAAATTACGATTTAAAGTCAAACTGGACTATCATTTTTGGACAGAGGTAGTAATATTTTGTTAAAATGGTTTTGTGTGATTAATGCTTTTTTAATCACAACAATTATTATTAATTTTATTATAATTTTAATATTTTATTATTTTGGTGGGTTATAGTTAGATCGGAACTATACTCATTCGTTACAGGCATCGACGTCCTTGACAACTTGATTGAGTGGAGTGACTAATTCGTAACTCTATGCACGGCGCAGGAAATTGCCAAGCGCACTGGATTCATGATAGGCTAGCTTTTTATCAAAATATCCGGGAGCTCTATGTCAATGATTGCTGCATCTATTGCTGCTTCAGTGGCAACGCAATTACGGTTTCAACAAATATATTACGTCGCGGTAATTTTGTACGATCTAGAAACCATTGAGAATAAAATAAAGTTTGAGTCAAATTTTTTAAATCTTTTAGAAAGCATGTTTATGCTAATATTCCAAACCATTTATAGCTTTGGGAAATTACATTTGTTCAAAATTGAGATTTCTTAACGAATGCTAATTATTCAATGTTTCCTCATTACTGAAATTTATTCTCTTTTCTCTATGAGATAATAAATCTAAGTCCAAGTTATAATTGGATTTAATTATATTTAATAATTGGATATTTATGGTAACATTGCAATGCCTGTTCTTAGGTATCAAATATCGTTTTCTCAACAACATATAAGATTTCATGCGACCCGAGTACCTTTTTCTTGGCTGACTAAATGATCACTCAATGAGTTTACTCAGGAACGGGTTTTGATTGCTTATTTAATTTCTTAATTATCCTATTATTTTATTAAACAATCTCTTAAATTATTGCCCTATTTTATAAATGTGTTTTAATAATTCTTCTCTCATGTCATCACTTCAAATTTTCCTTTTGTATTTTCTATCAAAATAAAATATTTTATCCGGAAACTTATTATTATAAAATAAAAAAAGAATTGTTTGTTGAATTATTTACTGAGTTGAGTAGATTGGAAACAATATTTTTTGAGGGAAATAGTTTGTCAGACAGAACAAAAACTTTGAAATAGAAAATTTAAAACATGTTTTAAAAGAACTAGGGGGCGGAGGGAAATTGAAAGCGTGAACCGGAAGATTAATATTAGTTCTAGGAATCCAGAAGAAGCAATGAGGAATCTAAGAACCGTTTAAATTTTATTTACATCGGTAAAAAGGTCAAATATTTTCACTATTCTATCATTTAGTGTTTATATTAGATTTTAAATTAAATTTCAAAATATTGTTAGAGATCCTCAATGACCCACAAAGATTATAAATTGTTGAGTTTTACAGTTTACCTTTTTATCCCCGCATAATTTACCGACTCATCAATCAATGAAAATTTCCCTAAAGGTGTAATTAATTTGTATGATGATAGGGGGAGGTTGTCATTGATTCCATCTGGATTTTAAATTTTATATTCGCTGTATAAATTTGGAATAGGAATAAAATTGCGTAAAATATCGAATTTTTTATTTTTCATTTGTCAGAACTTTAAAACATTATACTGCTTCATTAACTTTAGAAACAGCCAATTCCTGAATAACGATGACCATGTAATCTTTTTCTAAAAAAAGCTGTGTAAAATATGAGGAAATTAACTACAAATATCCACCAGGTGCAACCATGATTTCATTCTTTTCGCTACGAATTCGACAAAATGTCAACTCATTAGAAGGATCGATATCACGAACAGCACTACTGGCTTTCATTGCCAATTGTCTGATACAATCAATGTGTTGATTCGTTGATGAATTATCTAAATTTGTTCTGATTGGAATACCTTCATTGTTCACAATTATTAAACCAGTAACTCCTTTATGAGCTTGGATTCGCTGTATAGTTTCTTCAATGTCTGTCTAAAATTATCGATATTATTATTTTTTAATGCAAACATTTTACCATTTGTATTTCTGGGTTAATTGTAACTATGAAGATATTTTAATAAAACAAATACTTCAAAAATTTACATTAAGAAAGGAAACTTTAATGAATTAATAATTGGTACTGATATTTGACAAAATTAAAATATATTAATACACTGTCGAAATTTATTTTTTTTTCATTTTTGAATTTTTTCAATTTCATTTGTGAAATTAAAGACAGTAATAAAATTTATAGTTATTTAATTTAAATAAGATAAAATTATATTAAAATTAATTTTTAAAATTTTCATGACACAAATTTTATAAAGGTTAACATAATTATAAGATTTCTGAATTTTATCCAATAAATTCATTATAAAAACTCATCTTATAAGGACCACTGGCACCAGGTGACTCCGGAGTCTCGTAGAACATAATTACTAATGATTTTATGTATATTTCTTTCTAATATTTTAAACGTAAATTTAATCAATTTAACAAAAGAGATTGTTTTACTTAATTTATAGGAACTTGACTGTTATAAACTTATTTATATATTTATTGGAATAAGAAAATTTGTGTTGATACAATTACCCCACGTTGATTTTAAGAAAAGTTTAAATGCAAAAACTTTAATTAATTAATTAATTTACACAATCCAAGAATAACAACGACATTGCAGGCTATTAACCATAGAAATTAATTAATAGAGACACGGAAGGCTTACAACTTTTTTAGATTAGGACTTTTTAATGAAGTCAAACATATAGTATTGAAACAAAAGTCTTCCTATACAAAATAAAATTATGTGGACGTCGGCGCTGCTCAAATCTAGGATTTGCTTATTAAGATAGTGAATAATGGTGAAAAAAACTTTACATATTATTTTTATGTTCCTACACTTTTCAAAAATAATATTACGAATACTTATTAAAATTTTAACAAAGTATTATAAATAAATAGAATACTCCAAAAATGACATCTGTGAAAATGTTAATAATAATTATTGAGATAAATATGTATACTAAATTTCTAATATTATATATTAAATAATATTTGTGTGATTGCAGATGTTGACATCGCTTAGAATATCAAAATATATTATTGAATTCTCTCAGTTTTATTCAAAGTTTTGTTTATATTATATCTTTTGTGAAAATCTTGTGATTGTTTTGAAAATGAATAAAAACAATAATTTGAACAACTACGACAGTGCTTCGATTTATCAAAGCACCAGAAATTTATAAATAATGAAGATGAAAAAAAAATACTTAGAAGAAGTAGAAAAATCCTTCGAACTAACACACAATCGAAGAATATCGTGGTATTTTCATAAAAGCATTTATGTCAATTGTATGTACAAGAAAACATGATGTAAAAATAATGAAGAAAATTACAAAATTAGAATACAAATAGCATTTATCAAACCTGCAAACTTAGCAAGCGATTTACATGCTGCTTTAGCTTACAGAAAAATAGAAATTCCTGCCAAAAATATTCTAAGGCATAATTTAAATGAAGAAGGTTTGAAGATATTTTTTATTCAAAATGTATTAAACGATCCATAAGTAAAAATATTTGAAAATGCAAGACCAAAATTCTGTTGATGAAGTCAAAGAAAGAATTATAAAATATGATGAAGTCAAAGAAAGAATTATAAAATATGATGACGTAAATGAGAGGTGGAGACAGAAAATATCTCAAATATTCAGTATTAGAATTAACTATAAAGTTATCGACGAACCACAATAATGTGACAAGGTCAAGCCTGGAACAAAAATCGATCACAGAATAATCAATACAAAATTTGTTTCAATCAAAGATGTCCAATTTTTGGAAAGATTTAGATTTGGTGCTAAGGAAAAGATCCTAAAGAATGCTAATACATTAAATCAACAAGGAAAATTGAATTAATTCTAGTACCTTTCAAGAGGCTTCCCAATTTGAAAATACTTCGAGATAACTGAAACATATGGCTCGAACATGACTTCTTTGGAAATACTCAGAAAAATTTGATTAACTTATGCTGACAGAACTATTGATGGACATGTATAATCATTCCTACTCATCTTTCGGGGTTGGTGATTAAAACAATCATAATGTTATGACTGGTTTCAAACCCCGAATTTAATAGTTAGGCTAGCAAAATTTTTCAATAGGAATTCAAATGCAATTGACATGTAGATTCGAGATATCTATTTCAACACGTCCGGGTATGAGATTAATAATAATAATAATGATAATAATAATAATAATAATAATAATAATAATAATAATAATAATAATAATAATAATAATATTAATAATAATAATAATAATAATAATAATAATAATAATGATAATAATAATAATAATAACAATGCTAATAATAATAACAATAGCAATAATGATGATGGCGGAGATATTATGAATTGATTAACAAGTTCCTTTCTAATTTAGTTCTTTCCAATTTAAAACACGTGTGTCTAAAATTACAAAAGTAGCAGGTACAAGTCAGCAACCGGAAGATCGGGCTCGACTTACGATCTTGTTAAAATGAGAGCCATTCGTCAACATGGCATAGATTGTCAGGACCCAGGTAGTCCCTGAAGTCAAGACTGCTAGAGACCGACTAATTCTTTCATGTATGGAAATTATTTAAATTTTAAATCCTTCGGAGAACACCATCCCAGCAACAAAATATATAAAAGAAGTCAACCAGAAAATTGAAAAAGAAAAGAAACAGAAATTAATGCAATGGTTTACTAAACAAAACTATGAAAAATTTACCAATTCAAAAGTCACAAAATTAGACTTCAACATACTACGAAAATTCTTCGCCATACACGACATCTATAAAGATGAAAGTTTGAAGATAAAGAAAGATCAATAATTTCTACAGAATATATCATCAAAAACACGTGTGATAGCATATATGATATAAACTGGCCAAAAATCCTAATTAATTTCACAATTCCCGAAATTTGGACAAAGAAATTGAAACCTAATCTTAAAATCCCTAAACTTAGGGAAGAGGATGAAAAACTGATTAATTCAACAGAAAATGTACTCAATACATACGAATTTGATAACACAAGAGACCAACAGACCACAATAAAATACTTCAACTTTATGATCAAAAAATCTATTGTTGGTATATCTAGGTCCTTCAACCTCAGGAAACATATAACAAACCTCTTAAATGGAAATGAAGAGGATAATAACTCCCAAATGGAAGAGGATAAAAACTCCCAAACAGAAGAGGACAATAATTCCCAAATAGGAATAGGAAGTTTTGGGTTTGTCGATTATAGAATGACGACGAGTAAGGTGGTTGTAGTGACTGAAATGATTATATGAGGGTGTAATAAAGTGATATGGGAATGTGGAATAAGGAAAGCAATCGAAAATAATAGCGCGCCTTTAATTTTTTGTTGATTTGGCTTTTATATCTCATTTTTATCTCATATTCAGTGATACGGAATAAGCATTGATCTCTTTAAATTAAAATGAAATTGTATTATATTTAGATTATATACTAATTTTTTCTCAATAAAAAGGAGAATATTTCAAAAGAATAATTATCGTATTTAAAAGAATAAGAAGCAGGGGTTAAAAATAGGTAAAGATAAATGTCATTTTCTGAGAAGAGAAATAAAATTCCTATGGTATATAATAAATAAAGAAGGCATTCGAATGGTGGATAATAAAATGGAAACAATGAAAGAATATGAAAGTCCGAACTAATATAAAAAACCGACCCAACTGGAGAGGTGATCACCCTAATATAGGTACCCACCACAAATGAAGGAGGAGCGAGCGAAAATAATGCGGCTGGAGCACTGTCGAGACAGTCTCCTGGAAGAAAGCCGTTGCCAACGGCTGACCATCAAAGCCCAGTCGGAGACTTTCCACAAGATTTATACAGAGAAAGTCCTACAAAGGGTTCGAGAATACCCGATCATCGATGGGACTAACGTTTTTCCCAGTACATCACCAACAAGGAAATCCGCAAGCCTCTAAGTCTCACTGTAGTGGGCACTGAAATGATTTCCCATCTCTCATCGCTCCGATATTGTCGGATCGGCCAAAACAAATGACACCTCGACGGTGAATGCCATCAATTCTGCTTCCATGCCTAAGAAGCGAAAACGGCCATCGCGGGCTGACGAAAACCAGAAGCGAAGAGATACCATCGTCGCTTTAGAGGCATCTCTGTTCGCTGCCCAATCGTCGAAGGAACGGAGTCCAAAGACCCCGGTAACTGTCTCAACCGGGGATTTTCGAATAATTTCCCCTGAAATGTGTCAGCTCCGAAAAGATGCCAGGCTGCAGGTGGACATAGACGCCCTGTTAGCCGAGGGCGAGATGCAATAATGAATGCCAACAATTTCGTATTCCGGATCCCATGTACCGATATATCTTGTGTACTATACGTATAATGAACTATTTTTTTGTGAATATCTTACATTTTCATGTCGTTTAAATAAAAGTATTAGTAATAAAGCTGTTGTGTTAAATCTGACCATGTGAATTAAGTGTTTGAAAGTGACAAAATCTAAATAAAACAGTTCGGTTTTTGAAGACGTCCCTTGGACCAGGACGCAAGTTTGTGTAAAGAGAATGAGGTAAGGCCTTCTATGGCACTCGCGAACCCGCACTGTGAAGTCAACCGGGAGTAGTTCTAACATAGGAGCTCACCTGCTGGTAGATTCCGACCTATGTGTACAATACCAACGTGTTGCGCCATCACGGGTACACATAAGGGAGATGAATATCATGAAGGTTTCCTAGGGTATGTTATTTGGGTATCGAAATGTTTTTTTCTCTTTTCCCTGGGTAACCAACACCACTTTGCTTACGATATTTTGATCCAAATACTGGAATAAAAAATCGATTGATTGATTTTATGGAGATAATGAGAAGAGCTCAAATGCAATTTTCAACAAATTATAGAGATTACAACAAGTACATCTTGATATATCAAAAATGTCATCTTTTTCTTGTGATAATGCTCCAGTAAATTTTGGTAAAGACAATTCAGTTTATCAAAAACTAAGGGTTTTACTCAAACCTAATGAAAGCCAACTGTTTGGCTCATAATGCTGGAAGAGAAGGGAATAATTGTTTATCATATGATAATGGAAATTTGGTGCAAAAGTATACGCAGAGTTTCAAATTGAAAACTTTGATGCTGAGGCAAGCACTTGGTTTGAGATGCGGTCAAATAAAAGCCGGATTTTAAAATCAAAAGTCGCGATGGAATTATTATAATTCACAGACCTTTTCCCAGCTATTAAGAAAGCAGTTCTTATTGCTTTACATTGCCAGTGTTAGCTTGCACTGTTGAAAGATCATTTAGCACACTGAGAAGGACGTGGTTGTCCCAATTGATTCTCAATAAAGGACACATCACAAATGACATTTTTCTGCTGGAACATGAGACGACACTAGCCTAGAGTTTGCACGGTTCGGTTAACCGGAAACCGAAACCGCGGTTTTCGTCTCAAAAAACCGTAACCGGAAACCGTCTTGCAGAAACCGCGGTTTTCGGTTTTCAAAAATATTTCATTTAAAGCTACGTAAAATAAAAATATTCTCTCAAAATATTAATTTTGCCTGATTGTATGCAATTTTTCATACTTTATAGTCAGTCGGAATCCATGCCCACCAGTCAGAATCCATGCCCACTATAAAATTATAGCTGTCAAATAAATTTGTAAAAACTTTATAATTGATTACAAATTAAAATTTATAATTCATTAATTTACTTTCTTGGATTGTATAATTGGATAATTATTTTGATTCTTGTTGAATTTATTGAATGATTTGATGTAAATTATAGGTTGTTTATACGTATTATATATTGTTTTAAAACTATAGGTGAGTAGGTAATTAAAATTTGAATTTGTACTTATATAATTCTTTTAAGATAATACGTAGATTTGTATTACTAAACAAATTTTGAAACACTTTCAGTGGCCAAATAAACCCTCAAATGATGTCATCAACGGTTTGGGAATATTTTATAAAAATACCAGCATCAAACAATCCGACAATAAAGCAAAATGTAATAAATGTGGAGTAGAAATAACTAATTCGAACGGATCGAATTCTGCTATGATAAACCACATGCGAAATATCCACAAAATTTCTTGCAAAAGAACAGCTGTTGCGAGCACAAGTGCGTTAATACAAAAAACAATTTTCAATTATGTTCCAAAGCTAACACTTGGTGAGATTGTGGACGAGTTGGCCACAAAAGATGGTTTTACTATTCGTGGAATAACAAATTCTAATTTTTATTCGAAAGGCTGTTAGTGATAAGGGGTTTCAATTACCAAAAAGCGAAAATGGGACAATGGCACTTATTCATTTTGAATATGAGAAAAAGAAAAAAATGTATATAAACTTTTTTTGACCACAGAAAAACAAAAGGGAGAGAAATTTAGTATCACTTTGGACGAATGGGTTAGCTCACGACAGCGTCGTTATATGAACATCAATGCCCATAATAAAGAAGGAAAAGTAATGAATCTTGGATTAGTCAGGATTTTTGGATCTTGTAACGCAGCCAAGATTATATCAACTATGTCTGACCATTTAAAAATGTTTCATCTTTCGTTTGAGCAAGACATTGTTGCAACGTCCAATGTATAAACAAAATACTATTAATTATCTGTGTTATTTTATATTCTCTGTGAACAATGTAAGTGAATTAGAAATTCATATCTGCATTGTCGACAGAATAGGAATATTGTTATATTATTTATTAAACAACATTATTACTATTTTATATGTTGCAGCTATGATTTTATTATATATATTTCTTGTATGAAATACATTATACTTTTAAATAGAAATATATTGAAAAAGCAATAAATATACTTATGCCTTTTTATTTCCTTTTACTTTTTTAGAAACCGAAAACCGAACCGAAAACCACGGTTTCTCAAATTTGAAAAACCGAAAACCGCGGTTTGCAAAAACCGGTTTTTTTGCAAACTCTACACTAGCCGTAACAGTTATATAAAACAAGAAGATTTTGAACGAATAGTTCCAGATATCGAAAGACAATGCCAGTCACAGTACAGCAAATTTACTTTATAGTGAAGCACTACGATAAAATCCAATCATTAAATCTACTAAGCTGTACCGTATTTTAGTACTGGTAACCCAGAAATTACTCAGCACTACAATAGCATTATATTAAATACCTAAGATCAGGAAATCTCTTGTTATTAGTAAGTAAAATAAGGTTAGACCATTGTATTCGTAATTGTTTTTACACGCTCTTGAAAGTAAAGTCTAAAAACAAATTATCGTACAGCAAAAATTAATCAAAATTTCAACGAAAGTGATAAATTTATAATTCTATTTTTTTTTTGTATTCTACTTTGTTTACAACAAAATGACTTTTAAGGTGAATTTTCACATTCCTTAAAATATGAAAAATCAAAATTAGATTAATTTACAATTTCGTTTGGATAATCTAATATTGTCCTCAAAAAATAATTATTTTACCAATATTTAAACTGAAATCTATTTAATTCCGTCTAAATATTACAAATTTCATTCATAAGAATCTCGATTGAGAAATTCAGCTATATAATTAAATACCTAAAATTTTAAAAGCAGTAAAAATAATTTAATGAACAAGCCAGAAAAATCTGAATTTCAAATCGGATTCCTATTGGATAGGATATGAACCAATTACACAAGTAATTTTGTTAAAATATGTCGAATCAACGAAATTAGATAACAACAGCACAATCAAATCCCGACATGTGGCGTGCACATAAATTAATCCGAAATAATCAATAATTGATTTGTATGAGGATATATAATAAATATAATAAATGATAATTAATAATAAACACGGAGCACACGATCCACCACTAACTCCACTCAACGATTGGTTGCTGATGTATATACATGAAAGGTATGAAATTGATGAATAAATCAATAACCAGGTAAATCAATTGAAAAAAAACCTAGAAATAATCAGAAATAAGTGAAAGAGAATATATAACGACGAATTTGTAAGTCGGTTCATTATATAAAGGTTATTTTATTGACCTATTATATTAATGCTTATTTGCTAATCTATTTTGGCGGGTTTGTCTATCGATATTCATTGCCAGATGATCCCGGATTCTAACCCGAGCTTCCGAGGTGTCGAGATCGATACCCAACACTTGTAGCGTTGTATTCTCCTTCAGCAGTTGAATGATTTCCTGCTCCACTCGAACACCAAGAACCTTCTGCTGTTGATTAACGACTCTCAATTCAATAAGGCCACTTGTTTCACGATTTAAAGCAGCAATTAGCTTGATAATGCTTTCCCCTGTAAAAATGCGTCAATTTCTATAATACATTATCGAAAAAAGAATTGTAACAAAATTGAAACGCCGATTTGGATTTATCGGGAAAAGGAAGATGGCAAATTAAATGTTCCTGTCTAAATTGTAATTTAAAGTAGAAAATAGAACATGAATTTTTAATCTCCACGTGTTCTATAAGAAGCAATTAGACAAACAATATCCCACGTATATTTATATTCAAAAATTTATGGTACAATCTTCAAATGACAAAACTCCCAATATCAAATTGAAAATGTCTGTTCGGATTATCTGATAGGTCTCGCTAAGATCGCTTTGGTTCCACACTTTCCACAACAATAATCACCTCTTTTCTTTAATAATTCGATTTGACTTGATTCCTCTCTGTTTTTCTTCCGCTAATTCTAGTTTCTGATTTTAACAATTTTCGTTTTGTTCTTCCCTTCCTGAGCCAAAATGTCGATTGTTTCTAAGTTTGAGTTCCTTTATATAGTTAAAATAATCCCATCGTTGTTGAAGGAAATAATTAATTGTTCCACCGCGCGTCTTTTCCCGTTTTCCCATTATTNGTTGCTGATGTATATACATGAAAGGTATGAAATTGATGAATAAATCAATAACCAGGTAAATCAATTGAAAAAAAACCTAGAAATAATCAGAAATAAGTGAAAGAGAATATATAACGACGAATTTGTAAGTCGGTTCATTATATAAAGGTTATTTTATTGACCTATTATATTAATGCTTATTTGCTAATCTATTTTGGCGGGTTTGTCTATCGATATTCATTGCCAGATGATCCCGGATTCTAACCCGAGCTTCCGAGGTGTCGAGATCGATACCCAACACTTGTAGCGTTGTATTCTCCTTCAGCAGTTGAATGATTTCCTGCTCCACTCGAACACCAAGAACCTTCTGCTGTTGATTAACGACTCTCAATTCAATAAGGCCACTTGTTTCACGATTTAAAGCAGCAATTAGCTTGATAATGCTTTCCCCTGTAAAAATGCGTCAATTTCTATAATACATTATCGAAAAAAGAATTGTAACAAAATTGAAACGCCGATTTGGATTTATCGGGAAAAGGAAGATGGCAAATTAAATGTTCCTGTCTAAATTGTAATTTAAAGTAGAAAATAGAACATGAATTTTTAATCTCCACGTGTTCTATAAGAAGCAATTAGACAAACAATATCCCACGTATATTTATATTCAAAAATTTATGGTACAATCTTCAAATGACAAAACTCCCAATATCAAATTGAAAATGTCTGTTCGGATTATCTGATAGGTCTCGCTAAGATCGCTTTGGTTCCACACTTTCCACAACAATAATCACCTCTTTTCTTTAATAATTCGATTTGACTTGATTCCTCTCTGTTTTTCTTCCGCTAATTCTAGTTTCTGATTTTAACAATTTTCGTTTTGTTCTTCCCTTCCTGAGCCAAAATGTCGATTGTTTCTAAGTTTGAGTTCCTTTATATAGTTAAAATAATCCCATCGTTGTTGAAGGAAATAATTAATTGTTCCACCGCGCGTCTTTTCCCGTTTTCCCATTATTCCCGCTGTCATGATAATGGTATCCAACATCAACTTTATTTACTTCTCTTTCTGTTTACTTAGCCTGGTCTTCCCATAATTTTCTATTTTTGTACGTTCTCTTGCATCTCGACCCTTCCTGAGCACGTTCTGATAAATCCATTCATGTTGTTATAAATATCTGACATTCCCCGCCATCTCAATTGGTTCTGACCCATTTTTCAAATTTTAATTCGACTATTTTTTGATTTCTTATGGTTTTGATTTTTCCAACATTCCTTTTTTAATCATTAAATTATAATAATTTTAAATTTAACAACCCAAAAATGGTAAAAAATAAATACACTAAATGCTTTTCACATTTATTAGTCACTAGATGAGGTACCCAACGTTGCACGATTTAAAAAATAGTAAACAGATTCAAAACAAAGAAATTTATTTCAATTCATTCGTTTAAAAAAAAAAATTTTTTTAATTCATTAAAATTTAATTAAAAAAATCTCGGAAGTTGCTTTTGAGGACCAATGGGAAGCCGACTTCTGATGCAATTTTCAGTAGTACAAAATTTGAAAAAAGTTAATGCGTATCTATTGGGGGTATCTACTGTAGGAAATCAAGGTGACCCTGAGTAGGGTTAGAGTACCCTAGGGTGGTCACCTGGGTTGAAACATGGCATATGAGCTGTCCCGAGTAAAATGAGGGTCACATGCAAAATTTCAGCCCCTAGGTCCAACGGTGGGGAGTTCTATGGGTAACAAACAAACAAACAAACAAACTGTCATATATTAGATTATCACATCAAATTTTAAGCATTTATTATGAGGAATTTATTAAAATTAAAAACTCAACAACTCAATCATTAAAACAATGCAGAGGAATGTTCTGCTAACTAAAATTAAACTCGTTGCCAGAAGAATGCCATATCTTGCAGAATATAATCAAATTCATTCCTTTGATGAACTTTAATGCGATTATACCGAATAAATTCGCAATGCTTTCTATTTTGACATTTATTATGCTCTTTTTCAGTCATTCGTGACATTTCGATTTCTTGTGTATTTGCTCCTGTTTAGATAACCACGTACTTTATTAAGGTAATTATTCACAATATCTTCTGATATTTCCTACTCAATGCCACAGAAAGTCTATGCTTGTCATTTCCTTAAACCAATAATCAATTAACGGCCTTGTCAATATCTCCAACGTTCCTAATGACTTGTAAACAATGAAATCATCGCATAATTGCTCACACAAAAACAAACAGTGAAAACAATTTTAATAAATTCATGGATTTTGTAGAATATTCCGAAATAATTAATTAATTAAATCAAATCAAAAATTTATAGGCGACATAAACTAAAGGAAACATTTAATGAATAAATTTAACTGAAACTTCGTAACCCCTCCCCTCCTTTTGATTTGATTATAAAGAGTTATGGAACACTGCATTACCTCGGAAAAATCAATAAACTTACCATTTAGATAGTTGGATTCCAAATTAAGGGATTCCAAATGATCATTTTTCTCTAATAAAGTCACAAAATGCTCACAACCGAAATTAGTTAAATGGATATTGGCACAGCTTAACATGACCAAATGCTTATTGTTCACAGCAGCTTCACATAGACGCTTCACAGCATCTTCACTGATGTCTTTCAAATTATTCAAATTCACCTGTGTAGAAACATACAATTTACGCTATTCAGCTGAATGACATTATTATTATTACTTTGGTCAATGAGGCATCATTAGCTGCTAATTTATTTATAACATCTTCAATGTTAGCATCATTTTCTGGACAATCAGGCATAGGCTTACAAGGTTCACATCTAGCAACTCCTTGGAAACCGCCACACATTTGCTCTTTATTCTCAACGCTAGCGTGATATTGGGTCTGATTCAACATACCATTGAATCCTAAACCGCAGCTAAATCCACCAATTCCTCTTCTGTAGCATTTCTTAAAGCCTATAGAAAAGAAAAGCGATATTATCAACGAAATTTATCAGGTGTGATATAGTCCGTAATAGTTATCTACAAAATACCGATAAACAAACAACCCAAAGTACATATATATATCGTACAAATTGCAATCGGGTAAAATAACAATTTGCAATCTGTAGATAAATTTTTGGATAAATAACTGTGTCAAAAATTAATCTAGACTTCAGCTATAAGCAATGGATTTAGAAAATCATAAAAATCTTTTTGCGATAAATACAAAACCACGCACACTATATATATATATATATATATATATATATATATATATTTAGCAGCTAGTAGCATAAATAATTAATTTATAACATGTGTGAAACAGTGGTGAAGTCAAAGGCTCCAGGAGCTCTAGGTTAGGTTGCCCGGGGCAAACAATTTTAAAATACTAGATATATTTTTTTCTTCATAAAATTATTTGGAAACGTATTTCATTGGCTCAAAATATTCAGTTGTCAAAAGAGCCTCGAAATAATTTCTGCTTCGGGCCAAAAATTTGTTAATCGAAAAATCTTATTTTTTATTGAGTGAACAAAAACTTCTAACACTCCAATACAAATCCTTAAAGGAAAAATAACTATATTGTCGATTAAGAAAAATGGAATTTAGCTACATATAAAATTAGTAAAGGGATTTATTTTTAAATGAAGATTTATAATTATAAGTAAATATTGAGTTAAAAGTCCATTTTAAGGTCGAATGATATATATATATTGAATATAACATGGATTTTCTTACAAAACCATGATTTTTTTGAGTTTTTAAGAAAACATTTATGGAAATGAGATTTTAGCCACAATGCTGTCGATATTAATATCTATCAGTAAATATTAATAAAAAATGAGCAGATTCAGCTGTTTATTATAATTAATCAATTAAAATAGTCAAATTATTAAATATGCAGAATCTACTATTATGTAATTAATAGTTGTTTACATTGATACACAGAATAAATCGAAAAACAAATTAGTATTAAAATATGATTGATAGAGTAAAAAATATTTTCCAGTAACAATAATTTAATCAGTTCACATTCAGTTATAAAATTTTGTTTTGCAAATCATAAATGGTCAAATCGACAGTTATTGCACAGAGCTCATCTACATCAATATGAATTTTGATATCAAAATAGGACAAATCAATAGCTTAAAAATGAAAAATTCAAAATCGATACTGAATAAAAATTTATGCAAAACAATACGAATTACAATAATAACTTTATCATGGTCTACATTATCTATTGGGATATTGAAAGCCTTGAATTACATATCGAATTATATTTTGAAGAAATATCTCAATTCATTTTACAAATTCCAGGATTGACTACATACAAATTTCGATTCAAGTAAAAAGAATTAAAAGACAATATTGAACTACATACTCCTAGAAAAATAGTGATTTTCAGTAAAGCAGGATACAAAATATTGATTATGGAAACCTATAACACTTAGCAAAAAATCGGTGATGTGTAAATCGCATTTGTCAGATGTGTTTTTAAAAGGCAATCACTTTTAAAAATTCGTTATATTTTTGAATTTTAACAATAACGAAAGGAAAAGGTTTGTATTGTAGAATTTATTGTAAATTCTCAATTATTCACAAGAAAATTCTGTATTTGTAAAAATGAAGTTTATATTATTTTTTCACTAGAAAGTGTTGTTATTGGCTTTTAACTACATTAATTTTAATCAAAAAGATATTGATAATTTCATAAGTATCGATATTAAAAGTTTATAAATTAAATATCAAAATTTCACATTATGGTAGTAAACTAACTCAAACTCATTAAAATTAATTCTTGACATTAACTAGACGACAAAAAAAGTTGATTAAAAAGTAAACATTAGCTTAATAATTAAAACATTAAAAATTTTATATTCAACATACTTATGTAAATAAATTTTTAATTTCTTAGAACTAACTTCATCGAATTCTGTATCGAATTCCATGTCAAAACCCATGTCTTCAAGGTCTTTTTTAGATATTTCTGATTCTTCGATTTTTGACTTAAAAACTTTGCCACGAACTTTCTTTTCAAATGGCATATTTTTTTCCCAATCCTTTTCCTGTTTACTTTTTTCTTCAATAAATTTAATCAGAGCATCTCTATCAAATGGACCAGTGGATTCCTTAGTTGTTTGATCTCGACATCTTTGTGAGGCTGGTAGTAGATGATTGTCTGGATCGATGTCATTATTAAGCTCCTCGATTTCCTCTGGCGTTAACTTGTTGAGTAGATCGTCAATATCCTCATCAGTGTAGGTATTTAAATCTTTAGCAATCAATCGTTTATTTGTCATTTTTAATAATATATAAAATGAAAAATTTTAAATGATAAATAATATTTATTTACTAATTATTAACTAATATTTTATTAATATATCAAAACAAATGACAACTCTTTTAAATTTAATTTTTATTAACATTTCTATTTCTACTGTTTTAAAATTAGACATTTTCAAACTTAATATTTAGACGGATTTAGTTTTTGGAATTTTTATTTAAAATTTTGAACTGATAAATAATTTTAGGGTAAATTTTTGAAGTTTATTATTGAAGTTGCATTTAAAATTATTCCAGTTTCATTGTGTACATAGATCATTTCACATTTAAAATGTCGAATTCTATATATAAAAATTCAAGTTACTTTTAGTAAGAGAAATGCTTGAATTTTTTATATTATGTCATTGTGGAAAGCTGTGAAGACTTTAAATTTAAATATTTAAATTTAATAGAAGTTGTTAAAAAATTCAAATAATTAAACCCCTGTCATATGAATACCGAAAAATCTATTCAAGTGATTGAAAATGTACTCAACTCATTTTGATAGACATTATCCTCTTCATGGGATTTAGTAAATGATCTTTCAGGTTTACTTAGAAAAGTTAAAGTTTTGCTTATTTCATATTCGGATACCAGTTCCTTCTACTAAACTGAGACTATAGGAAATGTAATTAAATAAAATAAGAAATGATAACTTATCATAGAACATAAGTACTTGAAAATATAAATTTGGAACTTTTCCATAAAAGACTATTTAAATAATTTTTTATCAAAAATATACTACTAATAACAACTGAACCCGTTTTATTTCTTCTGTACATATTAACGGTATTTTTCAAAAATTATTTTAATAGTAAATTTAATACAAAGAATAAAAATAATAATTTTAATTAAATATTTTTTAAAAATTATTATAATTAAATTACAAATCAATTTTATTTATGATAATTATTATAAATTACATACCCATAGTCTATATCGAAATCCAGCAAAATATTTTAAATAAATAATCAGCTTTCAATAATTTTTTTATGTGTTTTTATTGGATAATTTACAATTTATATTTTTTGATCAACCTATAAAATTTCATGAATAATCAAATAATTATTTCTTGATAATTAATTAAAAAGTGGAATATACATTCATTATCAAAACTGGTTATAATGTGTTTTACTATGAAATAGAAGTTTGTAGGATTTACATGATTGGTTTACTTTAATTAATTGAATTCAGAAGAGTAGTCAAAATCAATGTGACGGGATCAGAGGGGTGCACTGCTCTTAGCCTGGAAATATCTAAATGTTTGTTCAAACTTAAATTTATGAATTGAAATTTGTGTTATTATCCAAAAATATAATACTTATCGTAATTCACCGTTATAATAATATGTAATTAAATCACAGATTTACAGATAATTTAAATAAATTACCATTTCTTATGACATGGTTCGACTCTTTGCTTAGTCTGCCTAGATGCCGAACTCAGTCTATATGATCTGAGCACAGCGTATATAAGGTTATAGACAGATAGTTTAATAGCTTAAAACAGCCTTGGCAGCCCAAGTTGGACTTACTGATAATATTGAAGAAAACTAGGGGCCCTGGAAAACCTCTACCCAGAACCCGTTCTGATCAGTGCAAGATAAAGGAACAAATATATATTATATGGGTGCCGATTTTTAAAGATTTTAAGGGCACTGAAGCAGTGGCGTACCAAGGATTTCTGGGGCCCTTGTGCAGATTTTGGGACGCAAAAACTCTATGACCTCTGCCATGATGCCGTTATACCGCCATTTTGAATCGAGTAGGCAAGTAAATTGAATTTGACGTTTTATTAATAAACAAGTCCTCATCACATAAAAAAAACCAACGTCAAGTAAAGCAAATAATTTAATAGATGAATGGGTGTGACATATGTGGTTTACAACTATATCCAATATAGATTCCTAATAATATTAAATGTATAAACCGTCCAAACTGTGGTTGCTGTCTTAATAAAAACAAAACAAACGCCAAAGCGATGCTTGGTTTGATGACAATCGGGGAATTTATAATGCTCGAACGTATAAATTTTACTAATTTTTCGTCCTGGGCCCTTGTGCCGTGCACAACCTGCACAACCTATTGCTACGCCACTGCACTGAAGTGAGACTAAACTTAAAAAATACTTTAAATTATGAATTTTTGGTTTCGACTAATTTATTCCCCTTTTCATTTCGTTTTTCTTTGTCTCTTTTTTGCGTCTATTAATTCAATTTTGGTTTCGATTTTATATTCTGTAATTCAATGGTACTTACAAATAATTTGATATTGCTTCCAGTTTACAAATTTTGGTTTATAAAAACGCCTCCCACTTCCTTAGGTTTCTATCTCCTATCTCGAACAACCTGCTGAGATAAGAAAATTTCATTTCTCAATTATTTTTGGTTTTGGTTTTGGTAATGATCGTAATGACCGTAATGACGATTTCAGATCGTTTATTTTTTTTTCATTTTCTCTTTTTTGTCTCTTTATTATTTCATTCTCTCGGTACGGTATATCTGAATATGTATTTTATGATTGGATAGGGTGAGGTAAGGTAGGGTTGTGATTTTGTGATTTTTGAATAGAAATGAAGAAAATAAAGAAATTTTCATGCAATTATCTTTTTCTTTGTTAGTTTAACATCACTGCAGGGGCCGTTTGTAATATTTTTTTAATCTTCCAAATATCCCCAGGCAGCGCTGGGTAGCCCAGCTAGTAGTAAATACAAATCTTTTCAATAATAATGCATGAATAATAAGACAAATATAATTTTTTATATATTGATTAAAAATAATAATTATTTATTCTTAATCTTCTGTGCCAGACAATATTATAATTTTTATTCATTAAACCATACAATCAACCCTCTTAGAAAATGAGTAAATGGCCTGTTTATCAAAGTTTAATGGAGACAGCTGTTAATATTAAAA
>CAUHTR010007745.1:0-20902 GCA_959609185.1 Schmidtea polychroa
AAAATATTTTAGATTTTTCAATAATAATAATAATAATAATAATAATAATAATAATAATAATAATAATAATAATAATAATAATAATAATATTGATTAAAACTTTGAAAATAATTCTTTGAAAATAATACTTTGAACAATATTTGATGAAAAAGTTCCTGAAATAATCATGAAAATGTTGAAAATCGTGAAAATCGTGAAAATATTGAAAATGTAGAAAATTATGAAAATATTGATAATTATTAAAAAATGCAAATGATGAAAATGTTGAAAATCATGAAATTGACGTAGAAATTAAGTTTTATTTAATTTGATAATACTGTTCATATTTACTTTAGTTTGCAGTGAGCATGTAACTAAATATCTTTGAAAAAAAAAATACTAATAATAATAATATGAACAGTACCCATGTGACTTGTTGAGTGTGACCAGTACCCTTGCTAGCAGTACCCATAGGGGGACAGAATATCTTGTCGGATAAACTATAATAATAATAATAATAATAATAAATGACCTTGACCTTGAAAATAAATGACCTTGACCTTGAAAATAAATGACCTTGATGAGTCATCACGCTGAGTCATATGACCTTGACCTTGGAAAAAAAATAATATTTTGAAAAAATAAATGACCTTGAAAATGGTCTCGGGAAAACTTTAATAACTTTGCCGATGTTAATGATGATGATACCTTCTATGGCTCAATTGAAAGGTCTTAGACTAAGCTTCAAAATAAGCTATCGATTAATAAATTCGGATAATGGGAACGATAACTTTTGGGATGAAAAAAGTGTGAGCCCGCTGGGCCAATTAATAATATTTTGAATAATAATAATAATTTAACGTTGAAAAGATGGTGGTCATCAATTGTTAATAACTTTGTCAATATTAATGATGATGATACCTTCTATGGATCAATCGAAAGGTCTTGCATTGGGCTTTAAAATGAGCTATCGTTGAATAATTATCGTTGTCGGGAACACTGTACATTTAAATTTTAAAATATGACCTTGAAAAAATAAATGACCTTGAAAAAATAAATGACCTTGAAAAAATAAATGACCTTGAAAAAAATAAATGACCTTGAAAAAATAAATGACCTTGAAAAATAAATGACCTTGAAAAAATAAATGACCTTGAAAAAATAAATGACCTTGAAAAAATAAATGACCTTGAAAAAATAAATGACCTTGAAAATAATATTTTGAAAAATAAATGACCTTGAAAAATGGTCTCGGGAAAACTTTAATAACTTTGCCGATGTTAATGATGATGATACCTTCTATGGCTCAATTGAAAGGTCTTAGACTAAGCTTCAAAATAAGCTATCGATTAATAAATTCGGATAATGGGAACGATAACTTTTGGGATGAAAAAAGTGTGAGCCCGCTGGGCCAATTAATAATATTTTGAATAATAATAATAATTTAACGTTGAAAAGATGGTGGTCATCAATTGTTAATAACTTTGTCAATATTAATGATGATGATACCTTCTATGGATCAATCGAAAGGTCTTGCATTGGGCTTTAAAATGAGCTATCGTTGAATAATTATCGTTGTCGGGAACACTGTACATTTAAATTTTAAAATATGACCTTGAAAAAATAAATGACCTTGAAAAAAATAAATGACCTTGAAAAAAATAAATGACCTTGAAAATAATATTTTGAAAAATTAAATGACCTTGAAAAATGGTCTCGGGAAAACTTTAATAACTTTGCCGATGTTAATGATGATGATACCTTCTAGGGCTCAATTGAAAGGTCTTAGACTAAGCTTCAAAATAAGCTATCGATTAATAAATTCGGATAATGGGAACGATAACTTTTGGAATGAAAAAAAGTGTGAGCCCGCCAGATCACTTAATAATTATATGACCTTGAAAATGATTTTTGGTAAAATGTTAATAACTTTGCCGATGTTAATGATGATGATACCTTCTATGGCTCAATTGAAAGGTCTTAGACTGAGCTTTAAGATGAGGTATCGTCCAATAAAATCCGTTGGTGGGAACATTAATTTTGGGATGAAAAAAAGTGTGAGCCCGCTGGACCAATTAATAATATTTTGAAAAATAATAATAATTTAACGTTGAAAAGATGGTGGTCATCAATTGTTAATAACATTAAAACTATTAAAGATATATACGATACCTATAGCTCATTCGAAAGGTCTTGGACTGAGCTTTAAGATGAGGTATCGTCCAATAAAATCCGTTGGTGGGAACATTAATTTTTGGGATGAAAAAAGTGTGAGCCCGCTGGACCAATTAATTAAAACAAAAAATTAAATTAAAAAAAAAATAATTGACCTTGACCTTTTATTAAAAAAAAATTTTCCTGGGGGGGGGGAGGGGGTATATGTGGTCTGGGGAGCTCATGGTCTGGGGAGCTCACATCATACTACTCTGCTAGTTCTTCTAAAGCTTCACGTATTAGCGGCAATTGAGATACTACAGGTTTTACTGACTCTGTTCTGGCCTCCCAACGAGTTTCACTCAAAGGTTTTAATGTTATATGTACATATTTTATTAAAATTTTCCAACGTTTAGTGGATGAAGCAAACAGTGTATAAAGACGTAAATTTCCAAATAAGTTCTTACACTGTAGAGAGGATGAAGCAGCATCGCATAAAAGCAAATTAAAGTTATGGGCTAAACAAGGAACATATAACGCAAGATGATTTAAATCACATATTCTTGCTTGGACTCCTTTGTATTTGCCTTTCATGTTTGCACCATTATCATAAGCTTGTCCTCTGCAATTTTGAATTTCAATACAATTTCTTTCGAGCTCACATAATATTAGATAAATGTAGATAAATGGATCATTTACAATATATTTTAAAATCTTCATATATATTGATATATAAAATTGATATCCATTGTTCGGAAACAATTTTCTAAAAAGAAATATACCAATATTGCTTTTAAATTAATTATTTCTTCTAGAAAAAAAAGGTCACACTTACATTGTGGCTGTTGTCAAACAAAATAATATATTAATATAAAACTGCTATTCAAAAACAAATATTTATGTACATATAAAAAATACAAATCAAATAAACGTTAGTAGTTTTGCACAAATATTTATATAAAAAATACAAGTAATTTTATAATTTTAATATAAATCACTTTTTAAATTAATTATTTTTAGTAAAAAAACAGACGCACATTTACATTTTTGCTTTTTGCTGTTTGAAAATGGCGGAATAATTTAATTTTGACGTATTTGCAACAAACAGTGATGCTAGATCTAATTTAAAAATTTCCCTCCCCATTAAACATTGATTCGAAGAATTTTCTTTGCTATATTTTCATACAGCTGCAGAAATATTACAACAACCATTTTCGAAAAAAAGTAATGTCTTTTTTGGAAAAATAATTTTATCTTTTTTTTATTTTTTGTCAAAAAAAAATTATAAAAAATGGAAAATGAGTGCAATTTTTTTAAAAATANTCAAAAAAAAAATTATAAAAAATGGAAAATGAGTGCAATTTTTTTTAAAAATATAAATAAAAAAAAGTGGAAGGATAAAAGTGTTTGGCGGGGCCCTTTTGAGAGGTGGCCCGGGTGCATCGCATCCTTTGCACCCCCATAGATCCGGCTCTGTAAATACGCTTCTGTAAATAGGGAATGCAATACCGAACGAAAAATCAATACCGGTATTTCGGTATTAAAGAATAGCATTAAAACCGGTACTCAAAGAAATTTATTGAATCACACTTGTTTCAAAAATTATTCATATTTTTATTGGTAATGTATAAAAATCTACATTTATTTATTTTGCAATATATTTTAATAAAAATAATTCATTAAAATAATAATTAAATTAAACATAAGGAACTTAAAAATCACAATTCATTACAATATATTTCAATAAAAATTTTGTTGGTCTATTTTGTAGAATACTTGTCGAATCGTTATTTATCTCCTTTGAAATACCATCTTAAAAAATAAAGAGCATGCAAATCTATGTCAACAGAACACTCACATCTATCTATTACGGAGATTATTAAATCATGAACTATTTCCTCATATTTTTATTGAAAAGTAAAAATGAACTAAATAAAATTTAATACAAGCATGAAACAAAAATTTATTAAAAAATATATATCATAATATTAATTAGTAAAAAAATCTCATCAAAGGAAGTTATTATATTTAGAGAGAAAAACAAAATTTGGAGATTGCAGAGGTATCACAATAAATAAATATACTGATTTGTAAATTGGACAATGAGGCAAGATTGAGGGGAAAACCAAAAGAAGATGATATTTAAGTGAGGATATTTAAAATGAATAACACCTTGACGTTTAAATTGCTAAATAAGATCCAAACACTATCTAATCTGGTTTAAAATTCATTAATACAATACAACTTAGAAACAATTTTATAATGCAAATTACACGACCACTTACTCAACATATTTGCACAAATCATATGCCACTCCACATTAAAATGACCTTCCGTCGTCTCCGTGCTGAAGTTTTAGACAATTGTCAACTGAGGGATTTGATTAATATTATTGAGAACAATAAGAGTAATGTTTTAGTCGATCGCAAATAAATCGATTTCGGTATTTTTTCTGGGGCAAGATATATTGATTGGAAACTGGCAGAGCGACAGAGTACTGGAGCCGGGTGATGAAGGCAGGCGGTAATGAAATTGCAAGCTTGAGATTCATTGATTTAGGTGATTGTTTTTCTATTTAGACAACTGGTGGGCTTAATTGATTTTTCTAGAACAACACTGTCAAACCCCTTCATGACTGTTGTTTTTCGAGATCTACGTAACCTATGTACTCAGCAACTTCATACATAGCAGTAGAAAACTTCGACAATTGTCTAGCCAATGTATTTATTCCATTTAACCTTTGTGATATTAAATCTATATCATTCCGTTGACTAATTTCCAAATCTGTATAGACGTAGAATTTGCAAATGACAGATCAATGATCAATTATGATCGCCAACTCCAAATTACGAATTAGATTAAATGCAATTGCTTGTAATTTTACAGAATTGACATGTGGACAAAGTTTTTCAAATTCAGTAACTTGAATAGTTTTATAAACTTTTCCAACTTGGATCAACTTCTTACTAAATATTTTTCAATTAAATCAGAATAAACATTTAATTCCGGATGTTCAACATTTTCAAAACAGTAGAAGCATTTTTGTCATAGACAACGGCCTTTAATCTGATTTCAGGACATACTATATTATAAATTTGGTTAGTTTGAATGTCTTTAATTAAGCTTGATCTAGTCGGGGGATTCTCATAATATAACTCATAATATATCATCATTCAAACTTCCAATATCATTTTCAATAAAAAAGCTTTGTTTTCAATTAAAATACTTTACAAACATAATATAATATTTAAACAACCTTTGAAAACAATTCACACTAAATTAAAAAATATAATTTTATTTTAACTTTAATTTTAAATTTTTCTTTAAAACCCCATTAAAATTTTCAGTTCAAAATCACAAAATTAAAATTAAAAATATTTCTAAATCTTATTTTAGTTTTGTTAAATTGATTGGCACAGAATACATTTTAAGCCAGCTGACAATGATAGAAAGCTTAAGTCATATAACTCGAGAATCCTGGTAATTTGAGATAATGATTGAGCCATTAATGTTAATTTTTTGTAAATTCTCCAAATATTTTCAAAAGGTCCCAATTAAAAATCTATATTTTTGGAAGAGGAAATTTTGTGTTTGTGTTTGAAACAAAAACTAAAGTGCCAAGAGATGTTATTTAAAAATGTTTAAATTATTAAATTTAATAAAAATGTTTGTTTAAATTTTTAAATTAAATTTTTTTCAAATAAAATAAAAGTTAATTTTTTGATTTATGATTTAGAAAAATTAAAAACTCAATATTTTATTTAAATATAAAATTACAAATAAAAAAAAGGAAAAGACGAATCAACTAATTTAAACAAAAAACTGCCTGAAAAGTTTTCAATTCCAAATGAAAACTATCAAGAATTTATTTATTTGAAGCTGACCTATGGAAGACATCAATAATAAATAATTAAATTTCCCAATTTGAAGTTTCGGTTATATTTTTTATCTCTTGTCATAAATGAAATATTTCAGTTCTCTAATCGGATTTGCATTTATTTGTAACGTCATTATTATTAATGGCGCACTTCTTGATTGCGCTCCTTTACCACCGCTCATTGGGCATATTTTGAAATAAACAAGAGGATTAATTACCAATGTCGTGATACGCCATTGAGGATATTTTCACTCATACAAAACGATATTTTTCGATGTTTTTAAAATTGAATTAAAATTGGAAAAAAAATTTGAAATGTGCATGACATTGAAAAAATAATAATAATAATTGTATAAAATGATGATTTATTGGTAACAATATCAATTAAATGTATGACAAATAAATAATAAAATAAGCCTTTACTAGTAAATTAATCCTTATAATCGAAAATGTTCACATACTATTTATATATTTTACATGTTTAGCATCAAAGGCTTATCTTATAATTTATTATTATTATTATTATTATTATTATTATTATTATTATTAATTAATTAATTAATTTATTAACTGTTTTTCTTTCATTTTATGTAAAATAATTTAAATATTAAATAAATAATTATTGAATCAAATCAAATCCGAATATGATCAGAATCGTGACATATGTTAAGCTGCCTTTCTCTGTATTTTAAGCATTTGTTGTATCCCTTAATGAAATAAAAATAGAAGTTAAATGAATGTTTTTTAAATACAATAAATTAATGTTCTGTACACACAAATGCTGAACATTTATTCATATTTTTCGACATTTGCGATCTTATTTTCGAGTACAAAGCGAACACCTACCACTTGTTCCAGCCGCAGCTATACGTAATTTATCATATTGTGCTATCGGGTACAACTGTGCAATAAATGCGCAAAGGATTCTTTAATACAAACTAGACTAGATGGGAGCTCATCTTTCTATTCATAAATTATTTAACATTCTTATTTCATTACATCTAAATAGCCTTTTTTGATAAATTTTTCAATTAAAAATATTATAAATAAAGCCAGATTAATTAATTAAAAACATGGCCTTTAGACAAACAATAAAGAATAACTTTTACGTTAAATTAGGATAGCCTAATATTTTAGTTTTGTAAAATTTTGTGTAAAATTATATATAGTCGGAGTCGTATTTAAAATTTAAATAAAATGGAGTCGGAGTCGAAATTTTTAGAACCGACTCCGCAGCCCTGACAACAAGGATAAAATTCAAAGCGCAGCCAGATAGTATTGTAAGCACACACACACACACACACACACACACACATATATATATATATATATATATATATATATATATATATATATATATATATATATATATATATATATATGTTTCTGTCGATTTTGGCGTTTTTTATCGCGTCTGTGTGCGAGTTATTAGCAGACTGCTGTTCGGAGTGGTGTACGCGCGTGGACGCGAGGGGTTGGTAAGTTTTGTTTTTTGTGTTGGTGGTGATTGATTAATTTTTGTAGAATTGTAAGTTGTTTTGTTAAATCAATGGATTTATTTTTCTGGAAGTTATAAAGTGATGTTGTTTTAAAAAGGAGAATTTTTGGGTGTTTTTTGAAATGGAGAGTCGAACTTCCGATAGTTCAATTAAGTCTTTGGAAAGAATAAGAGATGATCTGACAAAATCTTTATTTATTAATTCCATTGAAGGAAATGAATTAACACATGATCATGATGTACATTCTTACAAATATAAAGTAGAAATTCAAAATATGCTCAATAACAAGTTTCGTTCAATTGATCTCCCCAAATCTGACAATTTCTAAATGAAAAACTTTTGTACATTTTCTAGTATTATCCAAGATTTCGAGAATCTTAAAGAATCAGAGCCGTTATACAAATATTCAATTATTAAAGAATCGTTGGAAAATGTTATTAAATCATCTGGTGAATATTATTATGACTTCACAGATGAAATGAAAAAATATTCAATGAACATTCCACTGCCTAATATCACAATGAAAATCAATAATCGTATGATCATGGCTGCTTCAAAATCAAAGATTGCAACCAATATCTATTCAAAGAGTCATATCTCTGCTTCAAAGGATAAATTCATGATTATTTGGGATGACCTTGAAGATGAGACTGCTATGTCAGATAATGGTCAATTTGTATTGTCTGAGTTAATTGAAATTATTTCTCTTTCTTGTTTTCACTCGCTCACACACACACACACACACACACATATATATATATATAATAATTTTAATAATTATTATAATTACAATAAATAATTATTACAAACAAAATTATTTAAAAAACTTTATTGTATTAATTTCGTATTCTTTAAATTAATTGTTTATTAGAACTTAAATAATTCCTGTAGTAATAAATTGTTGAACTAATTAATTACGATGAAGTTCCTCGAATTCTATTTCTCCATAATTGAAATGCTTAAGTGCAACTTAATAATGGATAATAAATAAACATATAAGAATCGGTAAATGACATTAAGACATATCTTCAGTTTAGATTGAGAAATTAATAATCCTAATAAATTACACTGAGACCCAAGGGAAAATTTCCGACTTTGGAAAATCTCCTCGAATCCTGTAATATTTTCTTTCAAATAATATTTAATGTTTTTGTTTATTAAATTGAAAATATATAACACAATTTCCATCACATCTGGATTTAATGTTATTGGAATATAAATTAAATAATTTTTGTTTCAATTATAATATTTGGAATATGATTGGAAAGAATATAAGTAAATATAAATGATTTGGAATATATTTATTAAAAGAGTTTTTATCCAATGGCAATAGTACCACTAAGAATAGACAATAAAATGAAGGAAAAAAGAAAATGGTATTATCTAAAAATTGAATAAAAAAACAATTTTAATTAGTCAAAAAGTTATACCATACAATTAAAATTCTTATTTAATAAGTAATCCTCAGGGTTATTTTATACTTCTATTTATATTATCTAGACCAGGGGCCAGCAACCTACGGCACGCGAAGTGATTTATTAAATTTACTAATAATGATAGAAATCAAGAGAAAAATACTTTTAAGAATGTCCAAAGCCCAGTGTAATTCTGCACAAATATTTCGTACCTACATAGTATATAATGCGATATCGAGCCCCTCTGCGCATGCTGTGAAAAGATTGCAAGACCATGCGATTTATCACAAAAGTACCTCGTGTAAGTTGGTAAGGCCGGGATTACACTATCAAAGATTTGATAACAGTTCTTTTATAAAATATCTTTGTAAAATAAATTTGGCTACATTCAAAAAAGTTTTCTTTATAAAAGGTTTAAATGAAATGCCTTTATTAAAGTTAACTACATTAATTACATTCGACCATATTTGTTAAAGATCTTTTATCAATTCTTAAATAGATTAAATAGTAAATAAGTTTAGTTAATTTCATTTTTACTGCCATATTATTTACTCAAATATTAAACTTGTTCTATTATTTAAATACCCATTATGGCGTGTTCCAAAAAAATGAAGTTTGATATTCGCCAATTTCAGTCTTCTTCGACAACAAAGAGATTTTCCTCAAGTGCCTTGAAGTGCTGTTTGATAATCTTCCCAATAAAAAAATAATTATTTCAAGGATAAAATGCCTGCTTCTGCTAGGACGATTGAGAGACGCATTACGGAAATGGGTCAGAATATAAAAGAACAGCACACTGATGCGTTAAGGAATGCTAGCGTCCTGAGTGTGGTACTTGATGAGAGTGTTGATTTAAACGGAATACCCCGTTTGGTAATTGTAACTAGACGTAAGAATACTGAAATGCGTGAGGAATTATGTTGTCTCGAATATATGCATGGTAATACAACGGGAAAAGATATTTTAAAAACGTTTATCGATCATTTTGAAGAAAGAGGAATTGACATCAAGAAGATATTTGCTGTAACGACAGATGGTGCTCCTGCCATGTTACGTAGGCTAAATGGATTTGTCAATTTTCTTGACCTCACAGCTCACCTCAGCGAGTTTAATTTACGTCTGCAAGGTGTTGGACAAACGGTTATGGAGCTTTATGAGATATGGTAAGCAATTTTTTTCCAAAATCGAAATTTATACTGAGGATATTAAAACACGGATTCTTCGTTACTTCAAACAACTGAAAAATTTCATTGAAAACTGTAAAGATCCAGATGTAACTCTTTGTGTGACTGATGAGTATATGGATGCACTAAAATTAGAATTTTTGAATCGATTCAAAGATTTTAAGTCATTTGGCCCAATTTTATTTTTAATAAAACCAGATAGTATTGAGAACTTCGATTTGCTAGTCTTTGAATGGATGGGCATTGAAGATTTTGAGATTCAATTAATCGATTTTAAAGTATCTTCATTATGGGTAAATAAATTTGCAGAGCTACAAAAAAATTTGGAAAATTCTACCAACAATTATGAGCAATCAAATTCAATCCTAAATTGTTGGTCATCTCTCCCCGAAAAGTTTGACTGTCTCAAGAAAGTTGCATTTGCAATGCTTTCAGCCTTTGGTTCGACTTATATATGTGAACAAATATTTTCGCATACGAAGTTCATTATTAATCCCTATCGAAGTCAGCTTACTACAGATCACTCCGAAGCATGTATCCGAAATAAAGTCTCAAAATACGTTCCTGATATCCCAAAGCTAGGCAAAGCCAAGCAAGGCCAAGGATCACACTAGACTAGATGATTAGAAGATGATTTGTTGATATGGAATATTTGTATATTAAAATGCAAATATTATAATTTTTTTTACATTAAATTTGAATATTCCAAAAAGAAGCGTTTTTTGTACCTATAATTTAAAATTATGTAGTTCTCGCTTCTCGGCACGCGAAGAATAAAAAAATAAGAAAATAATGAAAAATGGCACTCTAGTACTAAAAGGTTGCCGACTCCTGATCTAGACAGTCATAAACATGTCAATATAATATATTACTTTATAAGATTTACAATATTCGTTAAATATCGACATGTCGGACATTTATTCCAATATTAAAGTGAAAATACTAATACTAATACTAATACTAATACTAATACTAATACTAATAATAATAATAATAATAATAATAATAATAATAATAATAATAATAATAATAATAATAATAATAATAATAATAATAATAATAATAATAATAATAATAATGATAATAATAATAATGATAATAATAATATAAACTAATGAAAAATTCTATTTCAATTTGATAACAATCACAACGATGAAAAATTTGTCCAACTAAAATATTTAACTCCATTAAAATGTTCTCTAGGGAAATTATTCCCATCATCATAATTGCAATGGGTCATGTACATTTTGTAATCTTTATATTTAATTATAAGAGCAACCTATAAGCTGAATTATTTGATCTATTTACTACAAATAATACAAATTGTGATACTCATACATTTAACTGATTATTTCCTATATTCCATTGAAAATACTGAAAAGATGTCATCTATGGTCTTTAAAAGTTTCATTAAAACTTATAAAAATTAAATAATGTATATATATATATATATATATATATATATATATATATATATATATATATTATATATCTTATATATATATTTATTAAAAAGAGAGGTTGAAGACTATAAATCAGGATTATATATCGATGTTTGTTGATACTCACGAATTTTCGGCACTGCCTATTTATCTTTTCGTGTAAAAAAAGATATTGGCTGAATGGAAAAATAATAGATTGGTTAGTTATAATTAATAATACAGAGATTTGAAAGTTTTTTAAAACTTACCTGTTATTGGGTTAATAAATCTATACGATCAGAATTTATAAATTTATACGAGCACCTTATTTTACTTATAACTTGTTAAACATTCACAACGTCTTTTCTTTTCAACCAAAATAAATTGCATACAAAGTACATTACGTTTTTACTCTATGTATATTTCGGGGAATCTCACCCACAGAGAAAACATAAGCATATAATCGACATAATCTAACTGAATTCTGAAGAATATAATGCGAAGTTAAAATAATTTGTGAAAAATGAAAATGAAAAAATTAATAGAACATCAAAAAAATTTCATAGAATATTGAAAATCCTGTTAAAACAAAGCAATTCGTGTAAAAAGAGAAAAAATATTTTTTAATTCGTGTTAAATCAAATTCGTGTAAAAAAATTCGTGTAAAAACAGACTTAGGTATATATAAAATTAAAATAATTTCGATTTGTTTTACTGCACTAATACATGCACACAAACTCACACACCAAAAATAAGGTATATATACCGATGCATTTCAGTCACAAAACAATCTTTTTGCCAAAAGCGAAACACTACTTCTTGCCAAAAGACACTCTCACATTTCGCCAAAAGCAAAACACTCTTTTGCCAGGATCACGCTATTGTGTTAAATCTATTTTGTGAACAATTTTGAAAGAAGTAAGGATTTTTGCATTAATATATGATTTATTATGGTTACATATGATTCCTTTTTGATTTTATCTTCAAATCTTTATCAACAATTTAGAGGGATCCAGCCAACCAATCCAGCATCTATGCTAGTGTATGAGATCCTAAACCTGCAAATGCAAGAATTAAAATGATTTACTAATCCGGAGTGGCGGTTGATTGCACTGTGTATACGGTGTAGTATATCTGCTTAAAAATACTTCAAGGTGACCAACTTAGTTTGGTGATAAATATGTTTTTGATTGATTCATTGGCGGTTACAACGGGCATTTTGGTTCAGTTGTAGCTGCGGTTCTTACACAACACTAGGCTTCGACGTACTGTGTCGAGTAAACCGGGAAATCGAACACTTTTATTAATTAATCAGACGTATAGTACAAGTAGTATACGACATATCTAAAATCACCATTTAATTTGACATCATCCAAACCATTAAGGGTATGTTTTCTGACGTCATATCAGCCGAGGGAATATACGATAACCGTAATAGACTTAACCTTATGTACACTACAATAATGCTATTTTGAGACTATGAGTTATGACTTCAGAACCATCAGTTGAACTAAATTATCAAGAACTATAGCTATATCATTGAGGCAGAAGACAATTTGGAACTACAAACACCAAACTAACGAATCCATTAATGGGTAAATTGTAGGGAGACCCGGCTCAAAATTTTCAAAGGGGTATCAAAAGGAAATTCTTAGAATACCAGCATCTAATAGGATCATAAAAAATGTACTGATAGATAACCCACCTTGAGGTCATCGCTAATTTAATTTATGATAAGATGAATATTACAATTTCATAATAGTTTAATAATTTTTATATTTTCTTTATTCTTTTTTCTTTATTTTCCTTTGTTCTAATTTGCTTATTTATAAAGGTAAATTCAATTTGAGTTAAATAATGATCCAATTGATTAATTTATATTCTCTTAAAATCATATTATTAGTTATTACTTTTATAGTTTTCGTTAGCAGATGCTATGAACTGATATTTCATAGGCTCCTGATTGTTTTCTTGTGTTTAATTTTAGGGTAGCTTATTTGGGAGAACCTGTATAATTTTAGTATTAGCAAGAACTATGGAATGATTCGAATCTTTTCCTAAACATCCTTCTTTCTAAAAATTCTTAATAAAAATACTTTATTCCAGTAGTTATTGGTGGGTTAGACTTGCGAAGATCCAAGGTTTCAATTAGATGATCTGTTTTTCATTCATAATTTATCTATTTGTAACCAGTAAACGTAATAGCGATTATCCTTACCGAACATTTGATTAGCTTTACTCATGATAGATTCAATGGCGAATCCGGTTAACTAACAACTGACATGAATAAGTGTATTAATGAATAATTCAATGAGACAAATAAGACCAATGTTTATTGATAATATTCAATGCTTTTAACGGTGGCATAGATTCCAGTTTGTGCCTCGACCAAACTAACACAAATATACGCTAGACTTCAGCAGAAATCTAGAATATGAACTACAAACAATATCAAATTCCACATTTATTAGATTCCTCACTAGGTCCTTATCATCAGTAGGACTTCATTATGGAATCCACCCCTCCCTTTACAATCTTCCTTCTCCCGTTGGCGCTTCATCAGCTTATATCCGATTTACGATGCCGCCAAAAAATATCCCCATCATCGTCCCTTCTGAGCTCATTCTTTTTATGCTAATCCAGTTCGCAGCTGAACCGTTCGTGTAAAGATTTGTTCGACAAAACTAAATCAACTAAGGGTATAGAAATTAAAACTAAATTAACAAAAAAAAACGGGAATCACATAAAGTCATCTGCCCTGAAAAAAAAGTTAATCGTTAATTTATTAATAAATTGATTCAATAAATCTAGAGGCCATGTTCGAAAATAGTCAGTCAAATAATTGGAAACTCGTAACATGTGTACTAAATTAAATCAATAAATAATTAACATGGAATTATGTAAATAACTTGAAGTCAGCGAATGATTCTAAATTTCCATCTTGTCGAAGATCTTAATGAGCTATTTTTGAAAGTATCAGAATATCATTTGTACTGATGACAACACTTATATAATGGCCCAGTGACCGATGAATAAACTGAAGCATGGAATCTTGCTTAGTGAAGGCGAGGTGAGTACATACGCGTATAGCGGGGTACTAGCAGCTCGACAATCACCGGCAAAATTGAATCTTTCAGTAGAAGGGCACAATACTGCTTGAATATAATTAAAATGGCTTTAAATTATAAATAACAATAAGGTACTATTTTAATTTACGCAATGATGTAGTTAAACACCAGATAATTCATATTAGTTTCAAATTCAGGAATTAAATCGAGGTAAAATACTTAAAGGAAATAAAAATTGCAATTAACTAAAATTAACTCGTCTGGGTAGGAAGGAATTTTGTTTTTAAATTAAATTTGATCTCTATCATTAAAAATCTGCGGAACCTTGTCTAACAATTCATTCATTCATCAATCTTTGTCGAATGAAAATAAAATCATATATGTTAATTCTAAATAATGTTTCTTCTTCTTTTATTCACCAATCTTTGTCGAATAAAAATAAATCATATGTTAAGTTTAAATTACAACATTTTTAAACATTTGAAATATATAGATCTAGGTATGTGTATCTAGGTGTATATAGCATCAAAATATTATTCGGAGTGTGACGATGGCCTATGAAAAGGATCGGAAGAATGACACATCACCATACACACTGATTGAACGGAGCGGTTAGCGTAGGATAGGATTTGACATATCGGAAATGAACGTAAGTTACCCTCAAATCCTTGTCATATCAACTTAAATAGCTTCGAATTTGAATGAATTATCTTTTACCCCCACTTATCATTCAGTGATACAGTTAATGGAGAATCTGCGTGCGGATATGGAGACATTGCAAAAACAAAATGAGGAGTTGCATAGGCGGATCGACAAACTCAAAGGGCGATACCGGGAACTTGAGCGTACCTGGTTCAGCCCTACGGAAATTAACAAGCACATAAGGTTGATACATCAGCTGCAACTCTAGGCTACCCAAGATCAGGTGGAAATGAAAGCACTTCGGTTGTGCAGTCCGGCAGCTAGAAACCCAAGAAAATCAGTTCATCATCAATCGAGATGTGATCAACCAAGTTAGACCGGTGGTGGCCGAGATGACGGAGATCGCCAAACGACGGAAAGCCACTCTTAAATCAAGCGTCTGGGTAAAGCCGAACGTGGCTGGCTCAAAAGGCAGGTCAAACCGATTCTGACCCAGAACCATACGTCATAAAACTTTATGTAACGATGTGATAATTGTCATGAATTAAATAAATCTAGTCGAATCGTTAAGCAAATCTTGGTGTCAAATACTCATCACCGTAGAGACGAAATTCGTGAAGTAGGGGTCTAAAGAAAAGTCAGACACACGTCTTCTATCGGCAGTCCACGAACCCATATGAGTACCTGAAAATTATAGTATACGGTGGTACGCTCACTTTTTGCTGGTACTCAAACCCTTGATACATCACCAACGTTGACCACTCAACGGGTATCAAGTGGTAACACACCATTGTATTCTGGGTTACGCTGGAAACGGCACAACAAGCTAAAATATATACTTACCTGTAACCCACCAGTAAGTTGATATGTATATCTTGATCAAAATTACATATGATTTTCTTTTCTTCAACATCACTACCACCTCTATTAACTATAAAATAAATTTATACAGGATTTTTTTGAGTGAAGGTCATCTCTTCATCATAAGAATTTTCATTTTCTTCCGTACTCGTGAAAGAAAAGGCTTTATTTTTTGACTTACAGTTGCTGAAAATATAATAATAAAAGTTTTGATTTCAATGATTATCAGAAAGAATACATTGTTACTATGAATAAAAATGGTGTCAAAAAACAAACGACTGATTAAAAGTGAAAAAATTGGGGAATCTTATTTAGTTTTTGTATGTGAGCGCTTAAGTCAGTGTAGCATCAAAATGATCATAGTAGTTATATGCCAATTTAGAAAGTATATCCAACATCGATAGTCGGTCCTTTATTTCTCAACAAACCAAAAAACAATTTTGTCAGAATCATATCAGATATTGTCAAAATTCAACCCAATCAAACTGAATATATATTCATGCAAATATTTCCCAGCTATCGTTGAAGGGAAATGTGGGAAATCCAACAGTAACTTACAGACTCATGAATATTTATGCTAATTCCCTACAAAACGAGCTGATGTCTACAATGAAATATTTATCCCAAATATTTACAAGTTTTTCAATTTGCATTGGATAAATATTTACTTTAAAAAAAGCTTCTCATTCAATGAGGAATTTGGAAATTATTTATTCGTAATCATGGACTGCACATTATTAGTTTATTCACCTTATGTAAATAGCAAACTTTTTATATAAATTTATCAAGTCAGAATTTTATTATATATATTGACTTTAATATTAAATAGACTGACAATAAATACCGACAAAACTCCATAAAATAGAAAACAATATTCCTTAAACCTTCAAAATGACACGAACCCTTTTATACCGCGTAACTTTGTAAAACAAAAATTATTATATTATATATAAATAATTGAAATAATTATTATTCAACGATAAAAACAAATTTTGGAAATAAATTAATTTTAATATCATTACAATAAGCGTCTTGCGTTTTTTTCGATGTTCACCACCATAGAGAATCTCATCTTATACAAATAAGATGTCAAAAAGAGCATAAGCTATTCGAATGGAGCTATCTATTGGGAATTAATATATAATCACCACATTTTGTCCAAACTTACTAAATAATTGTTTACTAATTATTTATTAAATATTTACTAAATAATTTCATCGTCAATACTTTGTGATCCCTAAAAATAATTATTTTTTTTGCTACTTTTTTGAGTAATATTTGCATTTTATTTTATTTATTCATCCTTACTTCTCAAACTGTTTGTTGTTAGAAAAATATTCATTATAAAACTGCTCATTAAATTATTAAACAAATTTATATAAAATTATTGTTATCAAATATTGATATTTACATATAAAAACTGCATTGTAACATTTAACTAAGTTTTAATAATGTAATAATTTGGTTCTTTTTTCTATTTAGAATAATTAATCTTGAAAAGAATTATTATTATTATTATTATTATTATTATTATTATTATTATTATTATTATTATTATTATTATTATTATTATTATTATTATTATTATTATTATTATTATTATTATTATTATTATTATTATTATTATTATTATTATTATTATTATTATTATTATTATTATTATTATTATTATTATTTTTTTTTTCTTCTGTGGAATGTAATAAAAATTAATTTTGTTATAACCCAGCTCAGAAAAACTTTTATCAATGATAAAATAAATTTAGTTCTATTATTTATAATAAAATCCAAATTCTATTTTACTATTGAATAACACAAAAACAGGGGAACAATAAAAAATACCATAAAGGACAATCCAAATTTAGATTGACAAAATAAAATTGCTTTCAAATAAATTAAAACATATATCTTTATGGTTCATCATAATTATGACAATGTAATTTATTTAATTAATTAAGGTGATTAATTAAATTAATTAATATTTTAAACAATGTAATAATAATAATAATAATAATAATAATAATAATAATAATAATAATAATAATAATAATAATAATAATAATAATAATAATAATAATAATAATAATAATAATAATAATAATAATAATAATAATAATAATAATAATAATAATAATATTTAAATGTAATTAAAAACTTGGTTCAAAGTTTAATTAATATTTGGATTAACTAAATAATTCCAGTCATAAGGTGAAAAAGAAAAATATCTTGTAAGATAATTACTTAATCTTGGAAATGTTTAATAATCCCGATATATTTAATTGATATTGAAAATAATTTTGTTTTCCTACAAATCATACTGTAAATATTCATTTTCCCATTCGACCGAACTTCATTATAACTGTATACGATTGGTTGAAGGAAAATAAATAATATTTTTGTAAATTGAGATTTCCCATAGAAAATATTTCACAAACAAACCTCCTGATGGCTCGACAATGAAGTATTTCCTATTAGTAATTTTTCTATTTGGAGTGTCAGCAACATCGAAAAATCAAACGAATTCCAATGTTACCGTTAAGTTGCTTCTACTTTATTTGAATTCCGGCTATTCGAAACTAAAGCCCAATTTCATCTCTACTGAACCATTAATTTCCTCAGTCCAGGGTCTTTCATTTCAAACGATTTTCAAGTCTTTTCAATATGATGAAGCGAGTACTCCTCTAAGTATTTTAAATTCTCTTTGCAACAATTTGCAATTGAGAAAATCTGGAGTAAATGCTGTCATGCTGATGAGTGGTGAAATAAATGTTCCTATACATATGATCCGTTACATCATTCACCTCACTGCATCCATGGGATTACCAACCTTAACATGGCTACCGAATCAAATAGGAAAACTAAAGGTAAGAAATATAAACAAAAAATTAAAACTTTTAAGTTTTAGTATATATTATACAGAATAAAGTATGAAAAATTTCTTATATATATTCAAATTAGTCCTAAAAGGGTCTTCATATCTTCTAAACTTACTAGACAGTGTCAAGCTCGTTACCTGCTTAAATGCATATTTTGCATTTTCAGTAACATATATGAAAAAATTTGTTATAATTGAAAGGTAAAGGTATTGTAGGTAACATTTAAGAATTATTTCTTCACAACATATGAATATATCTCGAGACCCAGGTATTCTTTAACAATATTTTCCTATTTGATATGTATTAACCTCAATGGTATGCTATAACAGGGACAATATTATTTATTTGAATATTTCAATATATAAAACACTTTCAAACACAAAGCTTAATTAAATGTATTATCATAAAAGATTCATTATAGAATAGAATCCAATTGAATATTAAAAAGACATATTCAGGTGTCGTCAAAGGTCCGATAACTTTGATTTGGAACCCTCAAAGTCGAAATGTACTGATAGCCATGATTTAATTTTTATAAAATTCAAATATAAATAAATTAAATTAACCTTTGTTTTTAATATGCAAAAAATTAAAAATTAAAAAATAACCGTTTTTATGGTTGAATAATAATTATTTTAATTATTTATATATAAAATAATATCTTTTATTTTAAAATATTACGATGGTAAAATTTTATTAACAATATTAAATTTAAAAGTACATTTATTTAATAATTATTTAATTTCGATAACGCTTGAACTAAGTTGTTTTAAAAAAAACATCTAAATGAACAAATAAAGAAAACCAATAGTTATTAGTTAATTATTAGTTATTATTACCCGAACACGAAATAATCGCCAGATCCGGGTCCAGATTTCTTCCGATATTGAACAAGGAAAGCTCTAGAGTATCCATATCAGTTAGACAATATACCCTAAATATATATTATTATTAATAATAATATTAATATATAATAATAATAATAATAATAATAATAATAATAATAATAATAATAATAATAATAATAATAATAATAATTTCATTAACCATAGATTTAATAGATTGAACAGACTAGAAAAGAAGTTTCACGTTACTTCTTATGACAGAAATAATTTAAAATGTAATTACCCATAAATATAATCGATATATTATAATTTATTATTAAATAAAATAATTATCTATTACATACGTTTCAAACAAATATTAGAATTAGATTAAGGAATCCTTAAAAACATTTTAAAATCCATTCATCTACTTAAATTTTGAATTAATAGTTATTGAAAAATTTTATTTTTACATTACATTATTTATTAAACAAAATTTAAAAGAGATAAATATTTATTTATTTTTAAGAACAATTTGATGAAAATTGCATAAAATAATAACAAATTTTTAATAATTTAAATAAACAATTATTCTTTTAGTTATTTCAATAATGCATATGTTATTTACATTAATTAGAATTTCATTATATTTTTATGTTAAATTGTTTAAATGAATTGATGATTGAACGAATTGATACAAAATATTTTGCTGTAAAATGTTTACAAATGAAAATAAAAGTCAAAGAAAATTTTTTCAAACAATAATATAAAAGAGAATAATAAATTATAAGAATAACAAAAATGTTCATTCGGAATATCAAATAAAAACAAAATAAGTTAAAGGTCTATGTCTGGTAAGAAATAAAACAAAATATTTTGTACATATATTTTCCTTTTTTTCTATTCATCTAATTAAATATTTAAATTTGTTATTTTAGATTTTATATTTATTTAATTTTCATTTTGATTGCTATATTTTAAATAGGCCTTCCTAATATCGTTGGCTAGACATGGTGAGACTTGGTTATGAGGATTTTCGTCTTCACAATCCTTTTAAGAAAGCTAAAGAAATTGTTATAAAATTACACAAATAATGCTTTACACA
>CAUHTR010007745.1:21002-59271 GCA_959609185.1 Schmidtea polychroa
TAATGCTTTACACATATACATTTTTAACAATGTTATTAAGATTTTCATCAAATACAATATGAGTAAACCGAGGCCGACTCGAATGCTTAAGTTGAGTGAAAAATGTGGAATGAAATTTTAAGTTAAATAAACTTTAAAATAAATTTAAATTAAACTAATTAATAATATTCTGTATTTAATGATTGTGAAATGTTGAAAAATCTCTTTGCAAAGATTTTGTTTAACTAACATTAACTAACGTTGTTGTTTTAAAAAAAATATAATATCGTATTGGAATTTTTAAATATATTTTATTATTCTTATTTGATTATGGATGTGTTAAAGACTAGAAGTTCCAACAAAACAAAACTCTAATAAATATTGCTCTGTTTCTTGAAAAATCCCGCTTAAAATTGTCATTATAAAATAACTAAATTTTCAGTATAATCACCAATAACATCCTGTATCATAGGATTAATTATCAAAGCCTAGAAAATTAAATTAAAGCATAAAATACATAGCCATGCATGGGGAACGGCATTTGAAAACATACAATTGCTCTAAAAGATTTATTAATGTAAAGTCTGCTGGTAATTTGATCTGTAAAAAACATTGATTTGAATTGAATAAATAAATTTGAATTAATAAAAAAAAATTAATTAATTAAATTTATGTGCAGCACATGTTTGTCTTTTTCATATTCTCTAATAATTTCACATTCGCATTTATTTTAACACCAAAAATCTTTTTTTTTTCTTTTGCATTTATTACGAATTTCCTGTAATGCTTTTTCTAAGTGTTTATTTTATTTTATCCAAATTAAAACAATGAACTTATTTTCATTTAGAAGGGATATCAATAATTTTGCATTGTTATTGTGAATGGTATAAACATACAGCAATTGCTATTGCCGTTAGATACTGCAAAATATCCTATGACTTTACCATTATAAAAATTAAACGTTTGACAATATTTAAAATTAGTATTGTCTACAGTAAACTAAAATTTAATTACAAAAAATTGAACTGATAAATCTATAATAGTTATATTTCATACTATTTATGCACAAATAATAACATATGCATATTATAAAACGTCAATCGAACATCACTTATACAAAATATTTCGACAGGTTTAATCTCATCACCAGGTAGAAACAAAATGACTATATAGATTTTAAATTGCTTATTTGAGCAAATGTATAAAAATATTTACAATTTAAACTAATTAATTTATTAATTTAATTGTTGAATACTCGTGACAGTGGCGTAACTAGTGGACGCAGGACCCTGCATTGCGGGGGCCCACCCGCTATAGGGGGCCCAAAATTATTACTAAAAAAATATTTACAATCATTTTCTGAAACTTTTTTCCCGCAGTTATATTTGCCTACAAACATAAAACTATCATTGAATAGCGGCTGCTGTGAATAACTATGTATTAAACTTTAACCGAAAAATTTAAGTGGAAATATTTTACATTGGGCCCAAATTTTGAAGTTCCGCCAAATGAATAATAATTAGAATTCTTCGTTGCAAATAATATTCAAAGAAAATTATCTATTAGAAATAAGCCTATTTATAAATAAATATATTTCTTCATTCCTTTTTTGACCAAGAGGATTCGAAAATAATTGAAAACAATTAATTTATAATTGAAATTTTCTTTGAATAACATTTGCAGCAAAGAATTACAATTTTTACTTATTTAATAAATATAATAAATATAGATATTGTTAGTCTTTAATCTAAATTTATATTTAATATTTAATAATAAATAAAATATTAAATTAGCATAATAAAATTAAATTAAAATACTATTAAATTAAAAACTAACATTATAAAATCCTAAAGTTGAAAGTTCTCCCAGAATTGAGGTAGTTTCCCGGAATTTTACGTAAATCGACGCGTACTTCAAGTCTCCTGGAAGAAAGTTAAAATCTCCCGAAACTTTAAAATACCTTGAATCGTGGATATTCTAGATACAATTTGAAAATATTTATAAATGTGTTCTTAAGTCTTGTTGACATTTTTATTAATTAAGAATATTCCATGATAAAGTTATTTAAGATGACAAATACCGAGTAATATTATCTAATTTCGTTATAAATTTCGTTAAATCCAAAGAAAATATTCACGTAAGAGCAAATTCAGAAAGATTTTGGAATAATAATATTTAGTCTATTAATGAAATATATATATATATATCCACTTGGGGCAAACCAATTTTTTCATTATTTATAAATTATGTTTTCAATTTTTGCCTCCTAACTAGATATTTCAATAATTTGATTAAGTTCAAATGTAATACAATATACAAACAGGAGAATCAAAGTACAACCAACATAAAAATTGGAAAAGTAAAGGGAATATATTCAATAAATAGTGAAAAATTGATTTGCCTTGAAATAATTAAAAAATAAATTTTATTAAACTTTAAAATCTTTATACGAATTTATTTATTTAATTCAAACACTTTTCCATTATCTGAAATACCTACCAAAAACATTGCTAGTTCATTGTTTGAATGTTTCAATAAAAGAGTAAAGAAATTTGTTGAGAAGTATTAATTTATTCATTTCCGTTGATAAATCACATCTGTAAGATAGGAAAAAAATCATGATAAATATGTAGTCGAATCGAGAGGTCCCCCTTGCACAATTTAATTATTATCATACAAGATACCCAGTTGAATATTCTCAGCTGACTTCGAGACATTACAGAGCCAATATTTAGAATTAGTGTTAAATTTCCTCGGATAAAAATGCTCCAAGAATTGAAGAATATGTATTATAAAATATAATTTCAGATATTTATTTGATTCTCTCTATAATTTTTTCATTTTTATTAGCTGTTTGTGTATCAGTTTATCAATGAGAGATTAAATTGTTGTTAAATAATGAAATTATGTAATAAAATACTTTTAATAAGATAACTTTTGTTTTATCGTTTACTTTATATTAAACAAAATAACTGAGTCTTATCTTATGCTTTTACACTTATTTCTAGTTGAGATAAGATTAAAAATTTAATTACATAATAATAATAATAATAATAATAATAATAATAATAATAATAATAATAATAATAATAATAATAATAATAATAATAATAATAATAATAATAATAATAATAATAATAATAATAATAATAATAATAATAATAATAATAATAATAAAAAAGTGATGATTTCTTGGTAGCAGCATTTATTATTTAAAGCAATAAAGTGATAATTCAAGCCTTTTGCTGCAAATAATGTATTTAATGAAAAAAATTTCGACTATAAGATAGTCCTTGTCAATCTCCTGGAGATTGACAAGGACTATCTTATGGTCGAAAATTTGGACCAACCTGTTGTTTTGACCCATTGGGTAAAAAAACCGGGTTGGATAAAAATTTAATAAAAATGATATTTATTGAAATTTTAACAGGGCAAAATACATATTAATTAATTTTTTAATCTCCTTAAAATGGATATCGATAGAATAATTAAAATGAATGAAGAACTCATATAATTTATGAAAGACAATGGCATGTCAGCGAATGAATTAAAATGCTCTTCTTGCCAAAAAGAAATGATATTAGTAAAGACAAAAAGAAATTATGATGGTATATGTAGGAGATGCCGATTATCTGAGTGTAGAAAACGAGATTATTATGTTTCGGTTAGAGAAAATAGTTTTTTTAAAAAGATGAGGATACCTCTCAAAGAAATTTTAAAATTTCTATTTTATTGGTTGCAAAGTGCTGAAATTTTGAAATTTGTGAAAATTAATGAAGATTCAATACGAAATCTAAGACGATTGCTTATTTCAGCAATCAAAAACCATAACGAAGCACATCCTTATCTGTAAGGAGGTCCAGGAAAGTTCGTACAGGTAGACGAAACAATGCTGAATCACAAGTTGAAGGCACTCAGAGCCCCAAAAAAACAAATTTGGGCATTGGGTATTGTTGATTGCTCTTTTTCACCAGAAAAAGGCTACGTGCCTTGTTCCTGATAAGAAAGCTGAAACTATAATACAAATTATAGAGAAATATGTCAGAAAAGGTTCAATTATCCATACAGCCGAGGCAAAAATCTATAGCCAAGTAGATAAAAAGGCATCTTATGAACACAAATCAATTGTTCATAAATATAAATTCATGGATTATAAAAATGAAGTTCACACCCAGAACATCGAAAGTTACAATAACAAAATAAAGATAAAGATAAAAGAAATGCGGGGTATAAAAGAAAATTGCCGAGAAGATTTTCTTGTGGAGTTTATGTGGTTGGATTAATCAAAAATGATTGTTTTGAAAAAAACATTACACTTGATTAAAAAGTTCTAAGTTATTAATTTGTTATGTTATTAATGTTTAAAAGATATTTTCAGATTTTATAATATTGTGATTTTATTTAAAACAATAATATAAGTTATAATTTATTTATAGAAAAAATTTCTGGGTCAAAATATCATGATAATCCGAATTTTTTTTCATTAAATACACTATTTGCACCACAAGGCTTAACTTATCACTTTATTGTTTTAAATAATAATAATAATAATAATAATAATAATAATAATAATAATAATAATAATAATAATAATAATAATAATAATAATAATAATAATAATAATAATAATATCACCAAACTACTTACTGTTATCCTCGAGAACACCTATTTTACCTTTGAACAAAATATCTATAAACAAGTTAAAGGTCTGCCTATGGGTTCTAGCATATCAGGACTGCTAGCAATCATCTTTATGGATAACCTCGAACGACAGACACTGAGGACCATACAACCCATCGGTTTCTATGCAAGATATGTAGATGATATCTTCATCTTGACCAAAACAGAAAAGAAGCGGAGGAAATATTTCATTCATTCAATGCGGCTCATCAAGATATTAAGTTCGAAATCGAATATCCGGAAGAAGATGGATCCCTCAATTTATTGGATTTGAGAATCAAAATAGAAGAAAATACTCCAACATACGGGTTCTACAGAAAACCAGCTCGCAAAGAAATATTTATGCACCAAAGATCAGCGCTTCCATACTTACAGAAAGTACATGTCGTAAGAAACGAGAAACGAAGAATAGCCAATCGATGCACGGAGAAAAACGAAAACTTTAAAGAGCAATCAAATTTCAATAAAATCCTACACCGAAACGGATACCAAGGTGAGGACATTGAAAAAATGAATTCTACCCCAAGAAGATCTAGGGAATTAACACAAAAGAATCAGAAATATTTCTATCTGAATATCCCATTCATCAGTGACATACTCGACTTCAAGATCCTGAAAGAACTTAAACGTACCGGTCTTCCAATTCGGATAGCACATAAATCTTGGACATTGAGAAGGGCTCTGGCAGGCAACATAAATAGAGAAAACAATTGCACAATGAAAAACTGCCAGACACCGAAAGATATGTGCTTTAGAAAAAACATCGTCTATTGCATCACGTGCAATGTATGCAATGAAATCTACATTGGAAGTACCCTCAGGACATTGCACCAAAGAGTTAAAGAACATCTAGATCCTGGTGGAACATCCTCGTTGGGCAGACATCTCCGGCAGTGTCAGCCAACAGAGGAAAGAAAAAATATTTCAATAGAAATCATAGCTAATGGAAACATCCAAAAGAAAAATGTCAGAATCAAAGAAGCAATTCTCATAATAAACAGACAGCCAAAGATCAACACTAAAGAAGAAATCAATGAAATCATGAATTTGATCTGTTGTCATTGACTTTGAGAATAACTGACAATATACAAAGAAATTTAAAAAATAAGAATAAATTAAAAAGTAATAATTAGAATAATATAGAAAAAAATTTTAAAAAAATAGGGTTTGAAAATCAAAATTGACACATTTATTGAAATATTTAAATAGCATATATAAGTAGTTATTGGAGGCTTTATTTAAAATATTTTCAAATATTTTATTAGGCTTCTAGAAGCTAATTATAGAAGCTGTAAAAAATTTAAAAATTTTAGTTTGTGTCATTTTGAAATTTTAAATGTAAAAATTATAAAAAAATTTTAAAAGTTTTTAGTAAAACAATTCATTATATTTACAACCAATGAGAATTAAGAGAAAGGAAATAAAAGAAAGATTGAAGGGTATTTTGAAGAAGAACATTGCTAAATTCCAGGAGATTGACAAGGACTATCGTATAGTCGAAAATTCTTTCATTAAATACATTATTTGCAGCAAAAGGCTTAAATTATCATTTTATTGTTTTAAATAATAATAATAATAATAATAATAATAATAATAATAATAATAATAATAATAATAATAATAATAATAGTAATAATATTAATAATAATAATAATAATAATAATAATAATAATAATAATAATAATAATAATAATAATAATAATAATAATAATAATAATAATAATAATAATAATAATAATAATAATAATAATAATAATAATAATAATAAAGTTGAATCTCAATTAAAAATTTATTAAATATATTTACTTATTTTTCTTGAAAGATTAAATTATAATTAATAAAAATGTAATCAAAATAATCAATAAATAGATCTAAATATATATACTAAATATGACAAGAATTTAGACTTACAACAATTAAAATCAAAGAAAATGTGCGTACCATGGGTTGGATTTGATTTGCACATACTCTCATACATTGGTTTCAAAGTCTACCTAAATATAATATTAAGTGATTGTAAAATAAAAATAAATTTTATGATGATCACGTGAGGGAAAAAGTTTTGTTTTAAATTTGCAAAGAGTTAAAATCGATAAATCAATAATTCTCAAAAAGAGCAGAAGGCAGGCTAAGAAAATTATTGAAATTTAATGGAGTTGATCAATGATTGCTTTTGATGTAACACAGTAAATGCAAATTTATATAATAATAATAATAATAATAATAATAATAATAATAATAATAATAATAATAATAATAATAATAATAATAATAATAATAATAATAATAATAATAATAATAATATATTGTCAATTTATAATTTGGGGAAAAAATTATCAGAAATTACAACTCATCTATTGGTTTTCATACCAATCTGTCTTACACCAAAGCGATAAATTACGGTACGTTTAACCACGAATAAATTTTATTATACGACATAATTAATTTAAATATAGAAAAAAGAAACACACTTTTTTAGAATAATAAGAATTGGAATAATAGTATTAAAAATAATAGCATTTACTAATGAAAGTCATAAAAATACTTTTAGTTAGAAAAATACACACACAAAAGCCCTATAATATAAATACATACAAATACATAAAAAATAATGTTTTTTTTTAAAGATATATAACCTAAGGGTTTTGCTAGCGTGTTATCCACGAGTATTTAACAAAATTTCAACTTAAAAAGTTTTTAGAAATTTGGAAGTTGATAATAGATTACCGGGGAAAATACGGGGGAAAGCATTGAGATAAGTAATTTATAATTGAAATAATAAATTTAAAGTTAATTATTTTTAAATACTTAGAAATTAATAAAAAGAGATTGATCAAAGTAATAAGGAGGAAATTACTTCAAACACATTAAAAAAATTCGTAAAATTATTTGTAAATTGAAAGAATTTTATAATAGCTTCAAAAATTTATTTAAAGACAATTGAAATAATCTTACAGTTTTCAAAAATATATCATAAATGACATGAAATTCATAATAAATATGACATTTTAATTTTAATATAAACATAATTAATATATAAAGATTAAAATTATTTAAGAAATTTTAAAAGTAATAAAAAATTATAACTTAACTAATAAATTTGTCTTTGATGTACATAATTTATGAGCTATTGTGTATAAACTTTATTATTTCATGCAAAAGGTGCATAAGCAACTTACTAAATTGCGGTGAAAATCTTGTCAGTCACTAACATTCTTATTATAGCTCTTTACATAGAAAGCAAAATAAATTATAATTACACAAGATTTTTACAGTAAAATAGCTATCAAATATGCGATCAAAACTATCACTACATTTTTTATACATCTCGAATAATCATAAAAGCTTTCGTACTTGAAATTGTTTCTTTCAGTTATTTAATCAAATAATTCTTTAAGTCGATCTTCTGTCACAATACCTTGTTTTTACAGCAAAAATAAGTTCAAAATGATGATTAAAGAACCTTGGGAAGCCATTCCCTCTACGATTTTGTCTATTAATTGCTAATAAAATCAAAAAAAATTAAAAAAATTTGAAATTATAATTTATTATTATTTACTTATTATTTACCTATTCGATTCATGTAAATGTATTTATAAATTTCTAAAAAATATAAATAGCTAAATAATTTGAAAATTTTAATTATAATTTAAATATTAACTTTAAATTTAAATTATTCAACTTAATTATATTTCATTAAGTTAAAATAAAATACCCTATGACAAAATATTTTATAAATTACCCACAAGCAACAAATGAAATAGGAATATCACCGAAAATAAAAAAAGCAACCTTACTTTAAAATATTTGTAAATTTTAGCAAATTTTCAATTTTGTTTAAATTAGTATAAAAATTAAAATTAACAGAAAGAAAAAAAATCAATTTTGGATTTTCTGTTTAATTGTTGATTTGTGTCACTCTGTAGAGATAAATTGGGATAAACCTTGATTGATATTTATCAATGATAAAACAAAAATTATATTCTTTTCAATAAATAATTATCCTATTATATTTATTTATATGTAATAATTTTTTGTAAAAATTTCAAAATATTGCGCGTTTCTTTCAAATTTAAATTATTATTAATTTCACTTTTATATATTTATTTGAATCATAAAAATTAAATGTTTTAGCTTATATACTCAGAGGATCTGACATCACTTTTGGTTTTGTTCACGAATAATATTTTATTCACTGATTTGAGGTATATCCAGTGATTTCCTCGAACTTAAACACACGCACACACATATTTGATGGTGTATTGTTGCCATGTTGTGGTGCTTGGATCTCTATGCTTCAATTTGATTGGCTTGGTGAAATTTTCTATGAAACGCAATCTCATTGTTGGATTGATTAGTTTTTGTGTTCGTAATTTCGATTTGAAGCGAATAAAATTTATCAAGTTCTTTAAAGTTGGAATTCAATTGAATCGAATATCGAGATTAGTTTTTAGAAATAAAGTTTAAATTTAAATTTAAATCTGATTGATGCATTTTTGAAATATATTTAAGATGAGAATAATGTATCAAAAAACTCGTGGTGGTTAAATATTATACGAAAAATTCATTTGATGATTGTTTAAAGATCTTATTTTAAAGAACATAAAAGAATTTTTTTTCCGCAACATTTCCTCAAGATTTAGAAAACCAAATGAGAGATTAGTATAAAAATGAATTCAATGGATGCGTTGTCAATCATAGTTAGTTTACTTGGTATTTACGAATGCCACATTTAACATACATCGGTAAGATTTTTTTAAAAATATATATAATATATAATAACGAAATCAGTCAAAATAATACGGAATAATAAAAGAATGTAAAAGAAGAATTATCAACCTGTATAGAATGAAACTTTCACAGATGACTGTAGCAGAAGAAAACATTATACAAGGTATAATGAAGAATCAAAAAGTAATGTTTGAAAAATCAATTATTTAAGGTAAAAGATCAAATAGAAAGCTGGAGAACAAATAGTTATCACAAAATAATAAGAAAGAGTAAGTATGTAATATAGATATGGAATTTATATAAGACTTGTAAAATCAAAATAATAAAGATGAACACAGTATTGCCAATATATTCTATTCATATTTTTCAAAATTTAAATATAATATTTAATTAATAACTGCATATTTTAACTTCTTTTTGAGCTTTAGATATTTAACATTCATTTATTTTTTTATTTACGTTTTAAATTAATTTGTTTTTTTAATTACTATAAAATATTAAATAATATTCACATTTAAATTTAAAAAAATCAACCATAAAAAACATATTTCACTCTTAATTTCAACATATTTTAGATATAATTACGTTATCTCTTTAATCCGAAGTTAATGAATAGATAAGAATTTATATTGAAATAAAAAATTGCACTATATTTGACATATCAATATTTTTTAAATTAACAAACTTTCCGTTATCGGATCGATCTGAAATTTTGATAGCATGCACTGTTTTCGACATAGAATCTACAAATTTTGCGTGTCACACACAAACATACACCAGCAAAGTTAATATAGAGTGTAAAAATATAAATAATTTTCAGTAATTTGAGAAAGATTTTATAATCAGTATTGTCTCAGTAAATTATTTATTTAAAATATTTTATTTTATCTTTTATATATAATATAAATTAAAACATTTCTGTTGAGATTATCAATAACTTGTAAACCTATGTTCACTATTTCATAGGGGAATACAATATAAAATAAAATATTGCTAATAAATAGCAAATATGGAACAATTAAAAAGATTAATTAATATAAACAAATTTGAAAATATATGTCTAATTTCTCATTTTTCATTCAAAAATTTCAAAAATGAATAAAGTTTTTATTATAATTTATATTAATTACATTTTAATGTTACTTTAATTGATTTTTAAATAAAAACGACAAAATTAAATTTTCATTCACATATAAAATTCACTAGTTTGTAAAAAATTACAAGAAAATCAATATTTAACAATTAAAATAGCATCAAGAAATATTTACAAATTAAAATATCAACAAAATAAAATGTAAAATTAAAAATTGAAAAAATAGGAAAAATGCCAAATTAAAAAACACACACACATATACGCAAATTTGTAACTTTATTTATTAAAAAGAGACCTTGAAGACTATAAATCAGTAATATATCGAAATTCACTTGAAAAAGGCAGTGCCGAAAATTTGTGAGCATCAAAAAACATCGATATATTACTGATTTATAGTCTTCCAGCTCTCTTTTTAATAAATTCAATGGAAAAAATAATCAGTGAAATTGAAAATAAAAGTTCTTATAGTATTATCATTATTGTTTTTATTAACATCTCCATTTTTGTGTTTTTTTCGTTTAGTGAGAAGCGTGTAAACTGTTTTGACTAAAATAAAAAAAATAATTTTAAATCATTTCTCTACACATTTTACTATGAAAATAAAAATAGAATATATATCAAGAATTGTAATCATATATAAGCCAAGATTAGTGTTTTTTCCAATTTATATACAAGCACTCATGTGTTCCAACACATTTTTTACAGTCTTATTTCTTACATAATAAAGAAACTGAAATAAAATTCATAGATTTATGCCACGAATTATTTACTATTAAACATTATTTAAAATCACAGATGACATTCTTAAATATTTTTGCAATTTAGATTTGAAAGAGATTTCTGTAAAAATGGTTAAAATTGTCTTTCCTTAATTTTAATGTTAATTTCTATTGATGTGCAGTATGATAAAATTATTTCGGAATCTTTAAATTTTAATGGAAAGAGGTCTCAAACCTTTTGTAATCTAATGACGCAAACCTGCTGAAAAGCGATAATATAAAACTTTAAACTTTAATAGTTTAATACCTTTTTACTTATTTTAATAGATGACAAAACTGACAAAATAAAGCTTTTGAATATTATTATTATAGAAAACGTTCGTTCATACAAACATTTACAAAGTATATTTTCATCAATTATAATGACCTTGAAAGTAGATTATCTATATTTCATTTAATAGTATTAATTTCTAATTTAATAGTGTTTTATTTTAATTTGATTATGTTGATTTTATATATACTGTTACATTACATTTTGTTATTAATATATTATGTTTGTGTAGTGTGTGGTTTGAAAATATTATTCATCCCAGCTGAGTCACCGGTAAAATCTGCCCCAGGATAGTTGCAGTGCGCATTTAAAATGTAATCATTTCATTCTCCAAAAATCTAAATTTCCAATTCAAAATTGAAACAAATAAATGCCTCGCGAGTTGGGAAAATTATATTTTATCCCCAAGTTAAGGAATCTTTGTAGGACTCAGTAGAGGTTAGTCTTAAATAATGGAAACTATGTTTTAATTAATTCTTCAACGTCCATTTTTATGCATGGTTATCGTAGAGCTATATATAATATATTAATAAAATATATACAAAAAATCAAGAATCATTAAACAAATGAAAACTGAAATATATTTGACCACATGTTTTTGCAAAAATTCACAAAAATGCAGAAGTTCAGTGATCCCGCTGCTTATAATTTGAATGCAAATCGTGTTAGTTTATTTCAGCATTATGCGGTACCATATACAGTACTGCCATAAATATTGTGGAAATTTATTCAAAATATAAAAATTGTTTAAATGAATATTTAAAATTTTTGGAATTGTTTGATTATATTATAGTAAAACAATATGAAAACTTTCTAGGAATGAATATTTTCTAATTTGTACAATATAATAGTAATAATTTATGTTGAGTTAAATAAAATGAATATTCCCAGATTCCGGATTCCTTTAACGGAAACTCTTTTTCCTCAGTCAACAATAATTTCGTTTAACTACCTCTAACAATGACTATCATTATCATGATCTATTGAATTTCTTCAAATCATGATATATGTTTATTTGCATAAAAAACATAGCGCCAGCTAGAAAAAAAATTAGAAAAAACATTTTTTCGAAATATTTGACAGCTTTGAAAAAGTTAAACCAATGAAAAAAAAGTAGAAAACTTACAACAACTTTCAATTTAGCAGTAAAACTGGAATAAATTGAAAACTTATCAAAAACATATCAAAGGAGATCTGACAAACAATTTCATGTTATACTTAAAAACCCAAAAATGATTCCGAAATGAAAAAGAAGGAACAGAAGAAGTATATCAAAATAGGTCAAATAGTGAATTAAATTTTTAAATCTATAAAGAGTTGTAAAGAGTGTAGAATGCTTGTCAAAGGTGGTCCACCAAATAACTGAAATAATACGGTATCGTAAAATATACTATGAAAAAATGTAAATTACAAAATCTTCCAAAATACAAAAAATATTTCCCCACCAGACTTTTTTATTCTTACAAGTTCGCTTACAGTTCATGATTACCCCTATTATCCGGAATTATAAGCATTTATAATGATTTAGAATCTATTTTTGTCTACATATATTTTATGTTGTAAAAATGTAATTAATTAAATAAATTAAAGATATTTATTAAACTGTATTTATTAAAAACCCTGACTATAAATCAGTAAATATATCTATCGATAAAAATCACTAGAAAAAGGCAATGCCGAAAATTCTTGAATATCAAAAATATATATATATATATATATATATATATATATATATATATATATATATATATATATATATATATATATATATATATATATATATATATATATAGTATAAAGTGATGATTTCTTGGTAGCAGCATTTATTATTTAAAATAATAAAGTGATAATATAAGCCTTTTGCTGCGAATAGTGTATTTAATAAAAAAAATGTCGACTATCTTATAAAAAAAGAATCGACATTTTAATCATTAATAAAGAATGTATGCTGATGCTTGATGATCAATTCCTTATTTATACATTACTACATTGAAAAGATTTCTTAGTGGGGATTTGTTTAAATAATATTATCAAAAGGCAATTTTTTTTTGTTTTAAAATTAATTTTGAAGTTTTTACATCTTTTGTAAAAAAAGTAAAAATTATAAAGAAATGTTTTTTACAAGAATGTAGTATCGAATGATGAGGTTACATAAATTACAAATTAATTGAGTTGAAAATCGAACAGTAAAATAAAAAAAATCAATGGAGAAAATTCTAAAACAAAGACATTTATATTATTCAAGGTTATTGATAAAGTTATGAAATAATAATAAATAAAGCTAAATGATTAAAGGTGATTAAAGCGTGTTGGATTCTCATTTCATTTGCTAGACTAGTGATCTGATCTATTAAAGAATAAAAACATGATCTACTCCTAGGGTTCAAATCATCTAACAGCTCTAAATGGTCACTGTTAGCGTGGTTATCTGAATTGTAATTGGTTCATTTGTGCCAATAGGATTTGTACTACATTGGTGAATCAATAGAAATAGAATATATTTCTGGAAATTATTGATTGATAATAAACAACAAAGAGGATTAATGATTGAATTGGGGTTGGATTTTCAACAGTAATATTTACTTTTATTTAGTGAAACTAATACAAATAATCAAATAATAATAAAAAGTAGTAATAATTATATAATAAAACAGTTGCAGGGAAATCATCAATGACAATGTATTAGGGAAACGTCGAGAATAGAGTCAGACAATATCATTGAGGTAAGAGTGTCTCAAAGATTAGCTTCTACGTGACAGAACAATGAAGCTCATTGAAGCAATAAGAATTTGACATAATGACTTAAATATATTTAATTTATAATTAAATTAAATTATTAAATTTTTACTTAAATTTTCCTTTTATTAAGACATTCTTTGAAATTAATAATCAGTAAAGTTTGTAAAAATTCTCTAAAACCTTTCAAACAATTATTACATTATTCTCAAATATTCTCATTAATTATTTACGAATTGAACTAACTATAATTATCATTATTAGTATTGTAATTATCTGAACATTATTTTGGTTTATACAAGCGAATATTTACTTTTTTTCAATATGTATTTTTTCCATAAACATATTTTCGGCTTCTTTTGATGGTTGTTTTTTTTATTATGGGAACTATCAACCATAAATTTACAAATGAATTTATTCATATATTAATTATTAGGTAACATTTGGTTTTAAAATTATACAAATTAAAACAAAAATTATAATAAATTATATCTCAGAGTTTTCTAAATTTGATTGTTTTAATATGTTATATAGATTCTATACAATCATGTTATATACCGTTGTTATATACACTCCTTGAGAGTTTTTATAGCTTTTATATGCAACGTAAGAAAAATTATTGAGAGTATTGAGAGTATAAGGCTTCAGAACCCTAAGGCAGGCCCGTATCGTCGGGGGGCCCAGGAGGGCCCGGCCCCCCCAAACGCAAGTCTGGCCCCCCCAAATAAAAAAACGGACATGAATAAAAAAATTACATTCAATATGTTTGATAAAAGAAAAATTGCTATCGTGCACACATGCATTGACATGGGTGTGCATGAGTTGCACATGTAGAGGTTTATGTAGTGTGGACGGGGGTAGGATGTTCCATCTATCTGCCTCACTGGAAGAGACTGGCATGTGAAGTCGGTGGCGTGGGTAGGGTGCGTGCTGTCTGTCTTTCCTGCCTCACAGGCAGTAACAACGCATGGAGGCATGATTGAGTGTCAGAGCACGGAGTGGGTGCATTGTGGTCTTTATACGATGGTAGAGAGATAGGCCAATGAGAGCACATCACATGTCATTATACTCAACTCACTCCTATGGCAGAGTGACATGTTAATTGATCATATTTTGTAACATTATTTTCATCGTATTAGAACTTGTCAACACAAAAGAGTCCCTCCTGACAGTGCAGTGATGTCCTCATCTTCTTGTGCACCTGCTAAGACTCTGTCATCTACTAAATGTGATCTGGGTGAAGAAATGCCACGCCAGCCAACTGATGTAAATTTCCCAAAGACTTCGTTTGGTTCAAGGGAACGCTCATTTTCGTCTGTGTGGTATAATGGAAGACCATATTTGGAGTACTCTATTGAGAAAGATGCAGTCTTCTGCTTTTGCTGTAGAAAATTTTCATTGCCCGGCTCTGCTGGCGAAAGTGCTTTCAGAACAGGAGGATTTCGAAATTGGAAATCGGCTTTAGAAAAAGGAAAAGGTTTTCAAAAGCATGAATCTTCTGCTGGCCACATCCATGCCATGGAACGCTGGAAAGAGAAACAGCTGAGATGTGAAAAAGGTGAGGAAGTTTGCACTTTGATTAATGAAACACAGCTGAAGAACAACCGTTATTATGTCAACGAAATCGTTGACGTTGTAAAGTTTCTTGTGACAAATGAATTAGCCTTTCGTGGTGACAGTTTCAGTAGAGATGATATTGATGAGGATGATAAGCTTCCGTGTGGTCTATTTTTACGTCTCTTCGAATACACTGTTAAGAAAAATCCTGAGCTGGCTCGAATCATTAAAACGATTCCCAAAATTGCCACGTACACATCACCTCGAATTCAAAATGAAATTATCGCGTTAATGGCATCAATAGTGCAAGAGTCAATTGTTAAGAAGTGCAAGTCTGCGGATTTTGAATATTTTACTCTGAAGGTGGATGGTACCAAAGATCGAACAGGGACTGAGAATGTGTCGATTGCCATAAGGTTTGTCTCAGCAGGACAACCTCAGGAGCACTTAATCTGCATTTCCCGAACAATTGCTCTCAATGCAGAGGCCTTCACAGATGTAATTTTGACAACCTTGAAAGAGGCTAAGTTGGATCCTAAAAATATAATTTCCCAATGCTATGATGGAGCCGCTGTTATGTCTGGACAGCATGGTGGGGTGCAGGCCTTGCTTCAGGGGCGTCTACAAAAAGAAATTCCGTATGTCCATTGCTTCAACCACAAGTTGCATTTGGTTGTTGTGTGTGCCGTTTCTGAGTGCCAAAAACTGCGGGACTTCTTCGACATATGCAGAAACTTATACACATTTTTGTCATATCCTAAGGTTGCGGCCATATATCAAGGCGATAAATTGACACGGCTCATGGAACATCGTTGGACAGGACACTTGCAGACGACTCCGGCAATAACAACTAATTATGATACAATTGTGAATTTGCTTGAGATGTGTTCTAGTAGACATTCTCACTTTTCAATTGATATTCAATTGGAAGCTACTGGACTCTTGCATCGAGTCAATGAAGTGGAGTTTCAGTTCATTGCACACATGGTGCTCTCATTGCTGACTATCCTTGAAACAGCCAACAATAGCTTGCAGGGTCAAGCAATGGACCTTTCTTCAGCATGTGATGTTATGGATAGAGCGCATAGAGCGCATTCGCAGCCTAGGCAATGAAGAGGAATTCCAAGTTCTTTTTGGGAAATTCGAAGGTCAAATGGATATGGAACAGACACCAAAAAGAAGAAGAACTCAGATGAACTCAAAATTAGACAACTTCATTGTGTTCGGATCTGTGAGACAGCCAGAACACCAGGCCTTGCCTATCAGATGCGCATATCGCCAGATGTATTACGAAGTCGTTGATAGGACTATGCAGAAACTAACAAAACGCTTCGGTGCCACCAACAGAAGCCTTTATAAGTCTCTTGCATGTTTGAAGACTGATCACGCAAACTTTTTGAATATTGAGGATCTAAAGACTTTAGCGACACTGTGTGGCGTGGACCTAAGCGAAACCCAACATGAATTTGAAACTGCAAAGGTTTTCCTATTGAAGAGAGCCAGTACTGTGACAAACGTTCATCAGTTAGTGCAAGAACTGTACTCATATCGAGATGCTTTTCCATCTGTCTATCGTTTTGCAGCTTCTGCACTGACAATCGGTGCTTCAACTGCCACATGTGAGGCGACTTTCAGTACTTTATCTCGTGTCTTAACTCCCTTTCGTACGTCGATGAGCCATTCTCGTAAAGCCAACCTTGTATTGCTCTCATTTGAAAGTGACATCAGTAATAACATCAAATCTTATGAGTTTCTTCGGCGGTTTCATGAAATGAAAAATCGTCGACTGCAGCTATTTTGAGTCATGTCGATATCTCACACACGTAATTTCTTTTTTCTGGATCTAGTTCCTGTGTAATTTCTATTGCACTCACCTTTAGTTTTCAAATCTGTGTGACTGTGTGTTCTGTCTTTGTATGTCCAATTGTCCGTCGTGCAAATACATGCAGCTATTTGTTTTTTGTGTTTGTTCCTAAAAAATGTGCGAAAATCATTTCCTATATACTAGTATATGCAATAATGTAGCAAAATAATGCTCAGACAAAATGTCGATTTTGCTTTCCTTTTTTTTAAATTGAACATTTCGGAGTGCAAAGTGTGAGTAGTGACTAGTCTGTTTTCATAAAATACTTAGTTTACACGAGAATTACTGGCCCCTTTAATGAGAGTCTGGGCCCCCCCCGTCAAAAGGTGTCACGGTACGGGGCTGCCCTAAGGTTTAATCAAATTTTAATTAGAATTCAGTGATAAAAATTGTTTATGAAGAATTTACTGAAATGTAATACAAAATTGAAATAAATATTTATTTGAAACTCCTAAATAACACTTTAAAATTGGAAATATCTATCTTCAACTTACATGATTTATAATATTCATTTGTGGTTTCCGGGTAGAAGGCTACCTGGTAATAATGACTCTGGGTCTGCCGATTTTCTTTCAAAATTATTATTAATTAAAATTTTTTTAAATATACCACATATTTTACATCTGTCCAAAATCATATGATCGTGCTAATATTCCTGATCCATCATTTTCTTTGGAAACAATTAGATATTACAAAATTTATTCATAAAATTAGTTATTTGTCATTTTAGCATAAATAAATCAAATTTGTAAATTGAATTATATTATACCTTACTTATGAAGCATGAAGAAACAATGATGACTTTGCATCTGGAACCGGCAGTGCCACATGTAGCTGAAGCTATGTTTGATTTCCTAAGAACTTATAACTGGAATAATGCAGTTCTATTGTTGTCTACGAAAGCTCCAGATTATGCGGAACTACAGGAAGAAATTCGCAGAATTTCAAATAATAGGAAAGAAATGAATGATGAAAATGAATTCAAGTAAATATATATTTTAAGACAACAATAATAATAATAATATAATAATAATAATAATAATAATAATAATAATAATAATAATAATAATAATAATATTATTATTATTATTATTATTATTAATAATAATAATAATAATAATAATAATAATAATAATAATAATAATAATAATAATAAAATTATGTTTTTGTTATCTCTTCATAAGTTCAAAATATTTTCTCCGTGTCTAAACTGATTAATGATGAAAACATTTCTCTATCAAGTTATTATTTACGATATTTAGATTGGACATAACTCAAGTAATTTATTACGATGGTATTACAAAGCTAAACGATGTGTCAAAAATAAAAAATATGACATTCCTGAAAATTTATCGCGATAGCCTTGAAAAGATAGTCAACAGCAACGACAGAATCATTCTGTTTCATGGATTCAAGTAAGAATAATATTTTCTTTTCATAATTCGAAATATCTAACAATTTTGCTTGGGATAAATTTTTTAAAGTTTCTCCTCCTTGTACATTGTAATTTTGTGATTATAAGAACTTTTTTCGATTTTCAGCATTAATTTCTTTTCAACTGACATTGTATTTATTAAAAGTTTGACTATGAATCAATAAATATATATTAAAAAAGCATCGATATCTTTACTGATTCATAGTCACATGGTATTCACATGGTATTTAGCTGCAATGGAATTGTATGTACCCCTCTTAAGAATTCCATTGTCACTTTCACTCTGCAAATGCTCATACATTAACTTCTTTGGTTCATTGGAAAGTTCACGTTTATTTCGTTCCATATTTATGAATAGAAATTTGAAAAAATTAAACTTTTAAAACAAATATTTGAAGTGGTGTTTACAAAATAAAACACAAAAATGAAATGTCAAAATGATAAGGGATGTACAGTAATCATAAAACATTGTTAAATGTAAACAAATAAGTTTAAAATTATCGTTACTTTCTTTAATTCTTGACAAATTATAGAATATTTTAAGCTTTTGGTGAAAACAATCCAGTAATATTGGATAACGATTTTTGCAATTATTCAATGTAAAAAAAAATTTACACCATTACTTTTTGCTAAAAATGCTAAAGGTAATCAAATGCACTTGTAAACAGTTTCTGCGTATAGACTAATTTTTTTTGGTCTCCAGGCGTGATTATGATTTTTCATACGCCATGTTTATAAGTTTACAGATTTGTTCTGTGCATTAGCTAATTTGCAAGTGATGTGATTTACAGTGTACCAGGGAAACAATGCAATAGAGTTGAATCAGCAATATTGTATACTTACCTGGCGCGAAGAGAAATCTTAAACTGCCTAAAATTCGTGAATATCATAAACATCGATATATTTACTGATTCATAGTCTTCAAGCTTTTTAATAAATATGATGGAAAAGTTCAAAAGTTGACATAATATCAGCAAATTAACGATAAAAAATAACATTAATTAAAATAATAAATTATAATTACACAATAAATATTTCCTGACAAAATATATAACTCACACAAAAAAGCAAATTTCATTAACGCATTTCAAATTGTATATTATCTTCTATCAAAATTCATTTTTTTAAATCACTTTAGCTTAAAAATTATTTATTTATATATTATCAATATATTTCTTCAATTGATTTGAATTGTTTTTAATTTTAATTGAATTCTCATGTCACCGAACATGCTATTTCCATGCTCCCTTCATGCGTTTCAATTAATTTCAAGGGAAAATTGTTATTCATAAAAAGAGGCTTCTACAGAAAATTTTCAAGGACGAGAGGAAAGCTTGGAGACAAATAGTCATCTTCCAATTTTATATCTATTTTTATTTTTTTTATTTTTCAAATTTTAAAACTTCAAAGTAAACACCAATAAAGTTCTAAATAATTATTTTTTGAAATTTATTTGACAGTAATAAATTTTCTAGGAGTCTGAACAAGTTGTCTGTCAGAAAGCAGACAATTTTCCTGCTCAATTTCTTTTACCATTTTTTCGTTCTAGAAAAAAATATAAAAATATAGTATAAAACTTTAAATATATTGTTCTAATTTTACATCGATTTAACTGATCTTTACTATTATAAAGTGGTATAAAATAAATTATATAAAGATAGACATTATAAATAATTGATATAAAAATTATTTATACATATCGATGCCAGAAGGTTTAAAAGTTATCCCTTATTGTTTTTGATTATGTTTATTTGTGATTACAAAAATTATCTTATAACATGCAGTCCTTGCTTATTTCATATTCTTTAAGATAAAGACAGATATAATAATATAATTTTTAAAGCTCAAGATTCATCTCAATAACAGTGAGCTTGTATCACATTGACATAACAAATAAATTCAAGCACATTCGATATCAACTTAAGTGTATTTTATGTTTAACATGTAATTATTACATCATTTCCCAATTAAATTTGTTATAAGCAAAAAAATACGTGCACAGTCCGAAGCATACACACATAATTAGAAACTAGAAAAATGAAAATTAAATACATATGGATATATCCACATCCATAAAAATTATATGTTTGGTGTATTATCAAAAAAACAAACATAAATGATGTAAAAATTAAATTTAAATATTGAAATAATAATTATATACTATTCCGCACTATTATTATGCGTATTAACCCCTTCAAATCTGGTGTGTAAAATTATGCACATTATTAGGATTCTCATCCGTTACAACATTAATATCTGTTTGCAAATTACTAAATAATTCCATAAATTTTATTCAATAAATTTTACGCTCAAAAACTCGTCTTTCTTATTTTTGTTATTTAAACAAATTTCAATTTTCCTTTTAAAATATTTTTTGATAAAAATATTTTTTAAGAATGCTAAATTTCAGTCTTCTTTTTAAAATATTTTTTTAAATTTAACAATATTTTTAATTAAATCTTTAAGAATCTATCAACTTCCTTATATCCCCCTTCTTAAGAAATTTTTAAAGTTTTTCCACGTTTCTTTCAATCTTTTTACCATTCTGATTAATTAAGATATATCGTCTGTCATGCACTTTCTCGATTACTTTATATGGTCCCTCATATCTGCCCTGGCTTTTGTGGCGTGTTTCTAATTTTACTAACACCTCTTCTCCTACACTGAATTTCCTCCTTGTTTGTTCTTCTTGTTCTTCCTTTACCAGTTTTTCCTTTGACCCGTATCATTTCCCTGCTAATCTTTTTTCCAAAAACTATCTCTGACGGGCTTTTACCTGTCGTTTTTTGTTTGGTTGCATTTAATGTAAATTCGACTTCTGGTAGTATCTCTGCCCAACCCGTCTTCTTTCTGTCTCGTAAAGTAGCATTTATCAACTCTCTTATTGTCATGAATTGCCTTTCTATCTGTCTATTTGTTTGGTGATGGTATGGACTCGAAAAACATAACTTAATATCAAGTTTCTTTGTGAATTCTCTCATCATTCCTGATTCAAACGCCTTCCCACAATCAACTCTTATCTCCTTTGGACATCCAAATCTTAAAATCCATTTTTCTAAAATCGTTTTCTTTATTGTTTCCTCGTCTTGAGTTTTTTATAACTGTCAAGACTTGATACTTACTATACTGGTCTATTATACCCAATATATACTTCTTACGTCCTTTTTATTTTTTGCATTGGTCCACATATATCCACGAATATAACTTCGAATATTTCGGTTGATTCTAGTTTTTTTCACTGGTTCTTTAGTTGTAATTGTTATAGCCTTGGTTTTTTGACAAGTCTCACAACTTCGAGTAGTTTCCTGAATCTGACTCCACAGGTTTTTCCAAATATATCTATCTTTTATATAATCAGCTATCTTCTAGACTCCAGCATGACACAATAGTCTATGTATTTCCTTTATGGTTTCTTGTATATCATTTTCTTTCGTAATTCTTCTTCCAAATTTATTTGTTGATTGGTGCTTCTACCTTCTTCTCTGATCGAGTCTAATAATCTAGCTTTTATCTTTCCTTTCTTAGCTTCTTCGTGAGCCATTTGGCACTGAACACACGATTCACATTTAGATCTCGACACCATGTCTGCATTTTGGTGATTAACACCCTTTTTATATTCAACGATTATATCCAAACTGCTTAAATAATTGATCCAGGTTTGGAATTGTGAAGTAATTGGCTTCATGGTTGTCATCATAAACGTGATAGCCTTGTGGTCTGTCCTTAGCGTGAATCTCCTTCCGTAGAAATAGTGCTTAAAATGAATACAAAAATAGTATACCGCCAATTGTTCCTTCCTTGTAATGCAATATCCTTTTTCATGGCTCTCTCCTTTCCATCTTTATCTCTTTGTGAAAGCACTGCCCAAATGGTATCAAAACTGGCATCAGTATCTAAAATGAACTCCTTTCTCAGATCCGGAAAGCATAGGATCGATACCGTTGTGAGTGCTAACTTCAATCCCCTGAATACGTTATTCGTTCCTTCAGTCCATTCCAGTCTTTTGTTACTCGGACCGCTACATAATTGTTCTAACGTCCTTGGTTTCTTTGCATACTCACTGATGAATTTTCTATAATAATTGCAAATGCCTAGAAAGCTTCGAAGTTTCTTTACGTAACTTGGCTTCCCAAGGTTTTATATAACCTGAATCTTAAAAGGATCGGTCTTTACTCCTTCTTTACTGATTATCTGTCCTAAGAATCTGATTTCTTTCTGTATTACTTGACACTTTTCTGGGTTAATCTTTAGTCCTGCTCTTTCGATCGCTTTTAATAATTCACTGAGTATTGTATAATGTTTTTCTTTACTATTCGAATAAATCAGAATGTCATCCAAATACACCTTTGCTCCATTTATTTTGCCTATTACCTTTGTCATCATTTCCTGGAAAGTGCTGGTACTGCAGGAATTCCGAACGGCATTCTATTGAAACAGTATTGCCCTTGCTTTGTTGAGAAGGCTGTTTTCTCTTGCGCTTTTTTGTCTAACTCCACTTGGTAATATGCATTACCAAGATCGATTGAGCTAAAATAAACGGACCTCCTAACAAATCGAACATCTCGTCTATGTTTGGCATTGGAAATGCCTGCCTCTCTGTTACTGCGTTCAGCTGTCTGAAATCCAAGCATAGCCTAATATTTTTTTCTCTTTTTTCCATACACAGATTAACGGCATGTTCCATGGGGTTGCATTTCCGTATAATCCCATTTTCGTACAAATTTTGTATTGCTTCTTCAAATTTTGTTTCCAAATTCAATGGTTGACGATATGGTTTTATGTTTATTGGTTCACATCTTGTAATTATCTTATGCTTAACTAAATGCGTTCGACCCACATCCCATTTATCCGCCATAAATACGTTTCCACTGTTCGTTATTATTTCCTTTAATTTACTATCCTCATTAATCTTTAGATGTTCCAACCCTCGCGTCAATCTTTCTCCATCCTTTATTTGTCTGCCGAATATTTCTTCAATGTTATAAATATAGTTCTTGTCTTTTTCACTAGATTCGATATCTTTCTTTTTTGATAGCCTATATCCAAATGTTTCTTGAAATTCTACTCCTCCAATCACCTCTGATGTCACTTTCTCCGCCACAATGAATCTACATTCCTTGGAAATATCTCCGATAGTTACTTTAACCTTTGTTCTTCCAATTGTCTCTATTGTACTTTCGTTTGCACATCTTAACTTATCGTCGCTTCTCATCAATTGTTGTCCTCGTAACTTGTTAAAACAGTTCACACTCATTACGTTTATTCGTGCTTTGGTGTCTAATAAACAGTCGAAAATTTCCCCATTTATCATTACTGTTACTCTAAGTCTTCCCTGTAGCTTGTTTTACAAAAATTTCTACCTCCTGCCCCGTTTCAATTGTTCCAATTCTTTCCACTTCCTCTTCAGACTTTTCTCTCCTTAGGAACCAGTATACTTTCTCACTCACCCTTCCTACATTCTCCCACTTTTCTACTCCTTGAGGATATCCCATCCACTTTTCTGTTAGTATATGGCTCTAACCAACTTCTCTACTGATAGAGCCCTGTTGTTTGCGTACTTCCTACTAAAATTATCTTCATTTGTCTCTACGCACGATTCCATTTCCTCTTCTTCTTCGATTCCATCAATCCGGCTGTATCTGTTTCCGGTCGGTCTTTGGTTCTCTATCGTTTTCTTGTAACTCGACTTTGTATAACATTCTTCAGATCTATGACCATTTCTGTTGCATCTTTTACACCGTATTTCTTGACATAACTTTCTTATATGACTTTCTTTCCCACAACCAAAACATCTTGGCACTCTTTTATCTGGACAATTCCTACTTATTTGTCCGCTTCTGTGACACGTCCAGCACTCTATATTACTTCTTACTGGACAGTCTATTTTAGTGTGGCCTATTCTGTGACATAACCAGCACTCTGATTCTTCTCGTCTCCTGCCTTCTTCTCTTTCATCTTTCTGCTTGTGCTGTCCTCTTCTCTGTGGATCCTGATAGACCACTCTTGCATAATTTTTCATAGTGTTTATATTATCTCTCTGCTTGTCCACTTTATTCATCAGAATTAATGTTTCCTTTATTTTCTCTGTGCCTCAACTTCTTTATTCTTAACACATACTATCAACATATTTGCTGTTATTTTCTCTTTGGTGAATTCTTTATTCTCAAACAACCTGTCGACAAGGTCCTCCACTTTTTAAAAATATGTTTCAATCTCTTCGCCTCTTCTTTTATAATTCAATAAACTTTCCATATCCTTTATTACGTCTCTTTCTTAATCAAATACCATTCGTAACCTAGCTTGAAATCCTTCGGCTTTTTTAACTGTAGTCACATATTTCTCCAATAGATCCTCGACGATCATGCATGCAGTAAATCTTTCCTGTTCTTTTTTATTGATGCCTTTAGCATCGAAATATATCTCACATCTTTTAATGAATTTTTCCAAGTCATCACCTTGACAGAACACTTTTGGCAATAATCTTTCGGTAATCGCGTCGGTGTTTACCGCTGCCACCATATTAGGATTCTCATCCGTTACAACATTAATATGTTTGCAAAATATTTTTCGATAAAAATATTTTTTAAGAATGCTAAATTTCAGTCTTCATTTTAAAATATTTTTCAATAAAATATTTTTTTAAATTTAACAAAATGTCTTATTAAATCTTTAAGAATCTATCAACTTCCTCATACATATCAACTTCATTATTCTTTAGAGAGTTAGAATCAATATTTTTAATCACGCTTTGATTAATTAATGCTGGAAATATTTATAAACATAACCTAAAATATCTGTTAGCGTGTGTCAAGTTGGCTCATTATGACCGAGCAATTTTCAAAAGTACAACGTTAATGTTATTTAATTTTATTTTTTACACAGAAAATGTAATTTAAATTCATATATTTATATACGATAATGTAGATATAGATCGCAATATATCAGCCATGTGGATTTTCTTAACTTATATTCAAAATTTAACAATACAATCGATTAAAAAACTGCACATAATTATTTTTTAATATTAAATATAAGAATAAAAATAAAAACTTTTGTATTCCATGCACCTAATTGAACCCAAATATATTATAAAATATCAGGTCTGAAGGGGTTAAACCCCTAGTTAAAATGATAATTATTATAAATTATTTCAGTGAAAATTTGCATATATCCTTTCAATTTTATAAATTTAATGAAAATATTTTGAAATTCTACTTGAAATTCAATTTAAATTAGATTTAACTTGATTTCCTGACATAATTGGTCAGATTTTTAATTGAAATGCAAATGGGCATGATCATAATTTCAAATTATCGGCATTGTAGATAATATTTTCATTTTTCAATAAATAAATAAAAATTATAAACGTAGTAATTTTTTTATTTACAGTATTTATTTTGGCAATAGTAGTATTGGCTCATTCTAATAATAGCCTTTGAATTAAACACAAATGAAACACAAATCCAATCTACTACACCCATTTGCAATGAATAGACACATCTATAATATTAAAAAAATCAATAGATTTATATTGTATAAACACACAAACTTTCCTGTGTGTTAATTTTTAGCGTTGCAATGAATAAATGAATTTATAATATAAGTTTATAAGTACAACCAATTATATATGACACATCATTCGTGACTAGTAAATAGCTAATTTGTAAGTTTATTTATTTCAAGTAATTTTTTTAATTTAAAGTAAACTTTAAGGCTTGGATTTTCATTCATATAGATATGAGATATATTTTCAAGCTCTTAAATATTACCTTTTCTCAACATTTTCTATTATAAATTATTTATAATTATTATAAGAACTTTTTTATCCAATTTCCCCACTGATTTTTTTCCCATTGAATTTATTAAAAAGAGAAGCTTGAAAACTATAAATCAGTAATATTACTGATATATTAATAGATTCTTCAAGCTCTCTTTTAAATATATTTATAATTAATTTTTACAGAATTTGTAGATTTTTATTTAAAAAAATTTGCATTTATTTCGATACAATGTGAGTTCTATTATTTTTAAATCAATAATTTAATAATCTCCAAAAAATATATATTTTACAACATTTAGGGAAAAACAGTGAAGTTTTCAAAACAGCTTTCAAAATTTTTATAATAATCTTTTCTCCGCTCACTTTACAGAGCCCCATTGACTAAATTGAATCTCCTTTCGAGGGACATTTTAATTTTTTAAATTAGGTTAATGAAATTTACGTATTCCTAGGTTTTTCCTAACATCAACATCGGACAGCAAAGTTCCTAACAAAATAGTCAACATTAGTAGTAAATGGCTAAATCTGGCTAAATCATGATATATTTATTATCTATTTAATTTAATTATGTTCTCTGATTACAGTGCACTATTGTGTATAACTCGATTACTATACAAACATTTTGCTCTTGACAGAATTATTATGGAAATACCGTTTGATAAAAACACCTTTCTGTATACAATAGTGTCTGTTCATGTTCCAATGAACAATCACTAACTTTACGGCTGTTTTCACCTACGGTATAAAGAAATTTAGTAAAGGATAACACATTGTATAACAAATTATTTTAAAAACATTTTGATGTCATTAACTAAACATCTCAAGCACCACATTTGACATAATGAATTTAATTATTTTTTAAAAGATGTTTGAAATTTTCATTTGAATTACTAAAATTATAAGTTTGGATAAAATGTTTAAAAATATAAGAAGTCTAAATACTTGCAAAAAAATCTTGTAAAACTTTATAAATTACTTTTTAAACTTATGACTTATTTGAACTGTTTTTCAGTTAGTATTTCATTCATCCTCAATTTAATTTCGATTATAGATCAAAGTTTTTATTAATAAAATATAAATGTTTTACCCTTAAAAAAGACATGGTCGAAAATTTGCTTTAAATAGTAAGAAACATTAACCTAGATTCAAAATCGAAATAAAAATAAATTAAATTCCAATGGAAAATAAATACAAATTGAAGAAAATACTGATATTAAATCTTTAATTAAAATATTAATGTCCGTGCCTCGGACAAAGATTTACCACATAATATGGAATATTGAATCAAAAAACATTCTGGCTGTTAAATCTTGGTCATCCTAAATAGAAAGATTAACACGTTGAACGCCGCAATACTAAAAACAAACGTATTGTGCATCGTATACGATTTTCACGGCGTTCAGCGTGTTAAATCATCCAACGAAAATGTAAAATTATGATTCATATTTATCATTCGAATTTATTGTAATAATATATTACGAATGTAAGTTTTTATGAAAATAATTAAAGCTTTCTACTAATAACTATTCATTTTACAACGAACTAAATCCTTCAAATTGAACTGTATTATTATTATTATTATTATTATTATTATTATTATTATTATTATTATTATTATTATTATTATTATTATTATTATTATTATTATTATTATTATTATTATTATTATTATTATTATTATTATTATTATTATTATTATTATTATTATTATTATTATTATTATTATTATTATTATTATTATTATTATTATTATTATTATTATTATTATTATTATTATTATTATTATTATTATTATTATTATTATTATTATTATTATTAGTGAAAATAAATCATGTAAATCTTATGCAAATACAGTATACTTCATTAATATATAATTAGATTCTTTAACTCTTACTTTGTCTCATATAACTGAATACTTTCATGTAAAATAGGCATTAAATAATGTAGAAAAATATTGCAATATACATTATTTATAATGGTAGATTCTCAATTATTTATTGCATACAATAGAGATTTGTTTCCTTTTGATTCCCAATTGAAATTCCATATATTTCAATTACTGATTCTCAGATGAAAAAATTCAACTTTATCTCTTTTCTCCAGACAAAAACTATCATCATTTCTCAGTGAAAAAACATTTATTATTTGTCTGTCCATATTATTGATCAATTAATGAAATAAATTAAAAAATTACATTAAAATTTTATGAGGAATTGTTAAATGTCTAACTTCGTTTAAATGAAAAGTTCATTCATTTTCCAAAAATTTTCCAGGCATACGAAAACACCTTTTGCTTTTAATTTATTTAACTACGCACAAATAACATAATAAAAGCTCTTATTCACTATTTATTTATTTTTTATATCCACTGGTTCGGGAAAATTCTACTTTCCGAGGGCGTTACAAGCTTTCTCGCTTTCCCGGCTTGTAGTGTTTAGCCTCCAGCTGCAATCGTTTAAGCCGGTGTTTATAACACTCACTATGTACTTCTATTCGTTCGTAATAGCTCTGAATGTAGTTTTAGTGGTACCTCCACGACGATTTGGTCATAATTATCTATTTGTTCTTACGCCTCGAGTTGGAAAATGCACAATTTTAACGCCCGGATTTCCACCTGATCCCAAAGATATCTGGTCTTGTAATTGTGACGTCCGCATTTTCTGGCCGCTGTTCAGAGAACATACAGAAATGAATTAACCAGGTATATCATATTGACAACCTAAGGCATAATAGGTAACTTCATCCCATTATTATTTGGTTAGCATTCATAATTTATAAAAACTAAATAAAACATCATTATGAGAAAACTAATTTTTAAAATTTATAATTTTTGCTTCCTTGTTGCGGTATTAAGGATTGTAAAAGGTCCAGCAATATCTGAAACTCGATGGAAATAATAAATTGATTATAAATTATAAATGAATCTTTGGAAATTTCTGAAAAGCTAAGGAAAAATTATATAAGTTTTAACTTCAAATAAATTTTAAGATGATATCTCCATATTTTCATGGAAACTCAATTTTACTTCTATCTTTTTTTCCTAAAAATTGCTTAGAATAAAGTTTTTTAGGAGTTTATGTCATTGGCTCATAAATGAATATTGCAAGTTTGCATGGAGTTGTTTTGCAAGTTTTGTTTGTGTGCAGTATTTAATTTTTCCATTCCTTTTTCAACTTTTATAGTGTAGAATGTATTGCTTTGAATTTGCAAAGAATAAAATCACAGTAAGTAGGTATGTTTCTATATTATAATATTATTGATTATATATGTATATCTCAAAAAATTTATTTTTTCAATTAAATTAAAATTATATATAAAAATTATTCGATTAAATATATCATAGTTTTTTTTATTAAACTCATTAAAACAAAAACAAATTTCTTTTCGGCATATAAAAACTCAAATCTGTTATTATAAAAATCAGTGATTATTTGCAATTTAGTCAATTAAAATTATAATCATATTACCGTAAATATATACAAATATATAATTAATTAAAAAATCATAATTAATTTAATAAATAATTTAATAAAAAGAATTCCATTCACTTAAAAATATTTATTGAAGTAATGAACTACATTTAATAAATCAAAATATGAAACTACTAGAAAATTGAAAATATAACAGAAAAATTTAAATTTCATCAACAAAATATTTTTTTGTTTTAGTTAGTCGGTTTCAAAATGACAAAAGATTTAATAACAATAATAATAATTAAATCGATTAACTAGAGATTCGGGAAAATTGTTTGATAATTAAGCCGAACCGATTTGTGCAAAATATTTTACTGAACCTAACAATAATTGATAATAATTAATAATTATTTCGATTCTCTAAGAAAAACTGTCATTAAATTTTATCTCAAATGATCTCTAATTTGGTAAATAGAAATATTTTTCAAAAGATAATTAAATTTTACGCTAGACTCGAAATTATTTGAAATAAATATGATATTCGTTAAATATTGTTAATAATAATAATAATAATAATAATAATAATAATAATAATAATAATAATAATAATAATAATAATAATAATAATAATAATAATAATAATAATAATAATAATAATAATAATAATAATAATAATAATAATAATAATAATAATAATAATAATGTCACGCCACTAAATTAAGATCTACAAAGAACATATACCATCGATTAAGATTAATCTTTTACTTATCTAAATAATTAATTAATGTACCAATAAATTCATTGAAATGAAATTTCATTAATTTAATTAATATTTCTAATAGTAATCTTAAGATTATAATTTAAATACTTAATTAATAAGTTTTAATAAAGTTAAAATTTATTATATAAAAAAATTAATTATTTAAACCAATAATATTTTACAAAAATCAAGAGCATTTATTCGGAGATACAAATACAATACACAGATTCAACGCCAAATGTCCACAAGTTAAACATTTTTTATCTCTTATTGTCTTTTGTCTATTAAAATCGTCATAACTTGAGTCATTTTATAAGGGTATCTTTCGTTAAAGCGTTACAGTCATAATCAATGTCACAATAATAACATAATCCCTTCATTTTGTATATTGTATAGCTTCTTTATCTAATGGACTTTCCTGTTGTAATGTAGTTTTAACTTTATTCTTCTTTTGCTGATTTTACAATTTTTAACTAATCTATTTCTCTCTAAGTAATTAGCATCAAATGATCAGCTTAACATTAAAACCCTGTCAAATACTGCCATTTTATTTTATAATTAAATAGTTCAATGAAAATAATTTTCATCCTACTCATTACAAAATACAAATTTTAATTTTATAAATAAAAACCAACAAAATTTTACCTTCATTTAGCTTTAGGTAACCTTTTAGGTAAATTTATATTTTCAGCACTGCCTTTATCTAGTGTTATTTGACCAATATTATTAAACTCATTTTAATAGTAACAAAACAATTTATTTTATATTATATTTTTATATTTATTATATGAGTGAAAATCATGCTTATAGCAACAACTAAAAGGTATTTTAAACCAATAAAAATGTATAAACTTTGATTAAATTTATTCTTCATCTTATCTATTAATGAAATTTTTATAAATAAAAAATAATAAAAAATAATAAAAAATAAATAAAAAATAAATAAAAAATATTTTTCTTTTTATAATAAAAATCAATGAAAATTTGTGTTAAAATGTTAAAATAATCTTACATTTACTATATGTATTTTTCAAGCTACATGTTTCCGGAAAAAGCTTCGTGACATTTGCACTAGTCAACCCCTATTAGCACATTTATACATTGAGTACTATCCATTATAGGATAACTCAGTGCATCCAGAGATCAAGATGAGATAAAATATATTTATTTTACCTAAAGTTCAGTAAAATAGTCTTTCGAATTAAGTGTGAATTGAGCTAGCCGGCCACCATATGTCACCAAATTCATTGTGTTACATAATAATAAAATAAAAAATCTTATTGGAAATGTTTATTTAAAAAAATTTGTGTTTTCTCTTGATTTTATTTACACACGTCCATTTTTTATTTAAAATAATAATAACAATTATGTATGAAGTATAATAATCTTATTATCGTATATCACCGTATATTTTCCGAGACATTTATTTCAGAAAATTCTCCTCAAATAAGCCTCCCCATGTCATTTGTAAATATCAACATTAAATGTATTAAAAAAAAATAAACAATTTCATTGATTAAAATAATATAAAAATTAATTAGTCCAAAGAATACATCAAAGCAATGTCGTGACAGCGTTTGACTTGATGAATGTTGACTAAAACAAAACGGAATGCCATTGAAATAAAAGAGATTTATTTGCAATTTCGCAGTCCAATTATCATTAATAATACATTATTTTGTAGGAAAAATTGGTTGAAACTGAATCTAAATCCTAATCTATTCCAATTAAAACAAATCGAGAATATAGAATTTCCTCGTGTTTTTATGAAAGATTTTACACGCTATTATTCTTTAGTTACCGAATAATATTAGTTGCTCAAATATTTCTACTTTCTAAACCAAGGGTGGTCAACCCAAATGATCTTACGGGCCATATATAAAATTATATTTCCCAATATTAGATTTAGAAACATTATAGACATTTTTTTGGAGTGAAAAATTGCAAAATAATGAGTAATTATTATTGTGTTTACTATAATTCTTAGATGTAAACAAAGATAAAATAATAATAATGATACTAAACGTACATTGTAAAGAAATATATAACACTAAAAATTAAATATAAAAAATATAAATATAAATGAAATAAAAAAATTAAATCATTAAAAAATATTTATTTTACTAATGCGATATTTGTTTATCCACTATTTCACTTAGCTTTTGCAAATCGATCTCAATTTGAGTATTTACACATTGTAAACACACACTTTAAAAAACTTGTTTACAACCGTACGCACACGCAAACCGAAACTTACGAACCCAATCCAATAGTGGCCTGTTCAAGGATGAAAAATGTTTGTTTATTGATATAATTAGAATGTTTAAATTACCCAGTCCATTATAAAATAAATATATTTTGTAAAAGTGTATTGAATCTGGCGGTCCTAAAAATATTCAAGGTGGCCACCGGTTGGCCATCCCTGCTCTAAACCATAAGATAAACCATTGGGAGACTCAATAATACAGGGAATCAAAAATACTAAAATGAATGGATGTAGACAAAAATTTAATTTAATTCAAAATTTAATAAAATTTAACTAATTTAGGTGAGTTTACAAAACGATTCATTTAATGCGAACTCAAAAGTCACGATGCTTATTTAATATTTAAATTAATTTATTTTTTTTATAATTATACTAAATAATTGCTTTAATTTATTAATAAACCTAAAAATCAGTCAAGCAATTTACAACAGGTAATTAAAAAAAATATTTTACCAAATTCATCCTTTTTTCATTTGGGAATTTTTTTCTAAGAATTATTCAAATTTACATAATGCATGCAAATGTCAAAAAATTAATAAATGTTTAATTTTTTTCAGAACAGTAGAAAATATTAAAATTTGCTTTGAATTTGAGATAATATTATTAAATTATTAAATTAAAAAAAATTAATACAACATCACTTACAGGAGTAGGAATTTCTTGTGAAGAAATATACTTAGGTCAAAAAACCTTTATATACATTTTTTAAAAATGGCTATTTTTGAGTTGTTCAATTTTTAAAAGGTCCATTTCAACAGAGTGGTTGAATGACTTAATTATGAAAAAATATTCAAATTGTTCAAATTGTGAATAGTAAAAGTGATTTGAATAATATAAATAAATGTGAATAATTTTGAATATATATGTGCAGAATTTATAAATTAGAATTTGAAGGTGAGATTTGATTTTTTGAAATATTTTTAAATTTAAATTTTAATTAATTAAATTTGGGTTGTAGAGTTAATAGATGTCATAATTTTAAAATCCTTTTTTATTCATCTAATTATTTTTAATTGAAATTTTCAGTCAAAATTTTTTAAGTATTTTTTCATGTCATAATTTATATATTTGTTCAATAAAATTAATTTATTACATAAATTTAAAATACTTTTTTCAAAATTAATTCTATTACCGACATGTAAAATGGAACCTTATCCCACAGACCGAATTTATATTTTTCTACAGCCATACAAATAACAAATTCCAATATGAGAATTTAAGTTTATTTTAATCAAAAATATGATTTTTGATATTATTTTTTACTATGAATCATCCTAAGGACAAATTAAAAATTTATGACAGATGGAAATTACCAGCAGATCTCTCTTTTTTACCTCTCATCTCCATCATATACATTTTCCAATTTTCAATATTTTCCATAAAAGGATGTTTGGTTATTTTTCCCGTAGTTGAAAGGGTGCCAACTACACGGATTCAGTTTCGTATTATATCTTGAACAAGTACTACACTCGAATAAAAATTATCTATGTAAACATTTTTGAATATCTTAGTGATTCTTCCTTCACCATTCCTTTCTCAAAAGTAAAAATATTTAACCCATAGGTCAAACGAAATGTCAATAAAAACAGAATTTGCCGCATTGTTTTAAATATTCCAATTTTTACAACGATCATCATATGATTTTTGATATTCATCTCTATCAATAGGAAATTCGTGCTCTTGTATTTTATTTATTTTGTTTTCCGAATTTTCAGTCGTCAGTATTTCCTTTATTCCTTTCATGATAACCAAGAATTTATGATTAACTCACCGAAATATTCTACAAAAATAATAATATGAAAATTATATGTAGTTATACATTCTTTTTATTTATTTTCAACAATCCCAAAGAAGTAAAAACACCAATAAATCAAATCTAAAAGTTAGCATAACATACACCGCATTGAATATGATAAAAACTTCCTATAATATAAAAGATAATCAATACAGTATATTATAAGATACATACAAACTCATCTGTGTACTAGAAATTCATTAGAATTCAAGAAAGGTTAGAAAAATATATACAAAACATACAAACACGGTGACTGCAATTTCCATAATAAGTCAAACATGAAAACAATCGATAAAATACAAAAGATACACCCATTTTAAAGAAACTATTTGTTAAAAAGTCATTTAAACATTATTATAAAATATTTTACAAAATGTTTAATATAATAGTAAATTTTGACTATTGGTTTATAAATTTTTATTATTTCTCATAAAATGTTGACAATAATTTCTCATTTTCCTTGGTATGTAAAATCATACTAAAACACTCCATAAAGTTTTATCAAATGCAACGTGGTGCATAAATAACAAGTCAGAAGTTTACACTACGCAACAAAAATATCAGTCTCAGCTTCTTATAGACCACTACTTAATACAAAAGCAGTTGCTGTAGGGTTCACCGAAAAGTTATATAGTAACTGTTAGACTATATTGACTTTGTATTAATGTAGTGATTGCCAGACGTCCCGGTTTCCAAGCTATTATCCCGATGTCCGCGAAAGAGGTTATTAATACGCTAATTCGTCCCGTTATTTTGAAAAAAAATGACAAAATTCGAAAACGTTAGGTCCATTTGTAGTAAGCATTTCGTTTTTGAGCTTTTCTTTTACAATTTTATCTTTTTCATCGATGGTTTTACAGGGATATATTTTTCGTGAAGTTTTTATGATAATTTTAGTTCGTATGTTTTGTCTGTAGGATATAAGCTAACAAATGAACCGTAAATAATAAATTTTACTTCTGGCTTCACCAGGCAAAACAGTAAAATTTCTTATGTCGTTAACAACCTCAAAGAATTGTCAATATTTTTATAACAAATGTTCATGTTTTTCAATTTTATTAAAAGATTTGTAGTTGCTTATTTATGCGGACGCCCATAATTTCTCTAAATATATTTTTTTCTTTCTTTATCGAGTACTTACTTCAAAACAGGCGCCCGCTTTTAACATTATATTTCTTCAACCACTATGTAAATTTGGATATGTTTTCCTTTCCTTTTATAATTCAAATTCTCATAAATCATTTCAGATCTGTGCAATTTTCTGAAGTATATTGAGTTATAATTTTTAAAATTGTGTGAGACCCTTAGTTTTGATTTCCATAAAATCTAAGCTCGGAAATCAATTACTTAATCAATGGCTTTAATTAATTAATGAATTTAAAATAAAATTGCTTTGGGACTCCACCGATTTGAAATTATCATATTCGTACTTAGCTTTTCATTTGCTACCTTTTCCACCGAAAAGTATTAATTTGTAATGTCACATATTTTTAATTAATTTTTATGACTTCAATTTCTTATTCTGAATTTTTATATAATTTCCCAACCTCAACAATAGTAATAACAGTTAATTAAATTTACAATTTCTAAAACAAATCTGAAATTGCTAAGTATAAGTTAAAAATATCCGGTCATTATTCGAGAATTTATTTGGCAAATGATAAATGTATTTTAAATTATTATCATTGCCCAAAGGTATTTTAATAAAAATAACATCCAATAAATAAATTATTAATAAAACTTGCGCAATTCATTCGATATAGAAAATGCAATATTTCAAATTTTCAAAATATAAGAAAACAATCATAGAAGAGAAATAAATGATTAAAAAACTGCAGGAAAATTCTTGAAGTTATTCTTAATAATATTATTGTATATGAACTAAAATAATTTATAATAAAATAAAATTAAAATAAAATTATTTAAATTATATTATTTGAAAATGAATTTTAGTGAGCTATTATTATTATTATTATTATTATTATTATTATTATTATTATTATTATTATTATTATTATTATTATTATTATTATTATTATTATTATTATTATTATTATTATTATTATTATTATTATTATTATTATCACTTTATCTTGATTCTACATATATTGCAGAAATTATTTGTAAAATATACTAATTTGAAAATTATAAAAGTATAAATTATTTAAATTTCACAGGCAAAAGTAATTAAATAAAAATTCATTAAACTGTTATTAAATTAATTGGTTTTTATTTAAATTTTTAAAATTTAATAAAATAAAATCTGTTTTTGTAAATTATTTAGTTGTTTTTCTAAATTTATATATTCAATTAAAAGTTACAATTTTTCTATATATCGTTTGAGGAAATGAACAAAATTCAATAAAATGATACTTATAAAATTTATATACTTATCTGATATAATAATTTTTATTATGAAAGTTTTAATATGTAAGTAGGCAAATATCTGGACATTGCAACATGACCATCCGGTGTACCCCCGCTTTGTATTGATTCGTAATGCATACAAACAGTTTCTTCAATATTGATACAACAACCAGGTACTAAGAACCAACTATCAACAACTGGTTACTAAAATCCTATTACCAACAACTAAGCAACAACTTATAATAATCAATTCATAAATTAAATCCTGTGCACAATAACAAATTAACCAACTAAAAATGTTATTTCTTCAGTGTAATTTATCAAATTATATAAATTAATCTTTTTATTTATGTTAGAATTGAAATATATTTTTTAACTCAATTGCAATCAGTAGTTAGGAAAACTTTGTTAGATTAAGTAAAAGGTATAGTCTAAATTTAACAAAAAATGATGAATTTCGTCAAAGAAATTTAACAAAAATGGTAAATATTAAATGAAAATAACATTAAATGGGAGATTAATTGTCATCAACTCAGCCACCACACCATGTGGTAAGACATATCGGAAATTTAAGAAAAATGATCGAAAAAAAGTTACAATGAAATACATAACATTCAAATATAGAAAGCAATAAATTCTAATTTTTATTTCTCTCTTGCAATAGGTTGGGTGTCTAAGTGCAAGTGTTGAATACCCTTGCTTATATGTGTAACAATGATCAAAAATAATAAAAATTACAATTATTTTATAAAAAATGTATTAC